>JAODLL010077480.1:0-40021 GCA_026546735.1 Forbesichthys agassizii | reverse complement strand
GTGGGCAAGGTCCCAGAGAAGTGGGCCAAGCGGTCCTACCCTAGTCTCAAGCCCCTGGGCAGCTACATTACAGACCTACTCTCCCGGCTCAAGTTCTTACAGGTAAAGATTGTGTGCAGATGTTCAGATGATGTTGTTTGTTACAAGGAACCCTATGGGCCCGATCACACTGAGACGCTACTAGGCAAACTGAGTGTAGCTTCGAGCATTGTACGCCTGGAGATATTCTGTAATAGTTAACAAGCACAGCTGATTTTTCTGTCGTGGAAATGTTCTCTCACTGTGGTGACTGCGTCTCAATGTCAATGGACCTTTCACCAGAAGCGAGTTAGACCATGTGGGTCTGTCGGCTCTGAGCTGACCATAACACCAGAGACGACCAACGTCGTGTCATTAACAATAACAGGAGAAAATCGGAAAACTATTTAATTTAAAAAGAAATAAAACCATTTACTGTCTGCAGCCGGTACATTCCCACGGCGAAGGCAGTGATTCTTGTTTATATGACATTGTTGCGCGTAGTAACCTATTTCGGCCTTCTGATTAGTCATATTGCCTGTCAATCATACTCTGGCGAAAGTAAGTAAGTAATTTATGGTTCATTGATGATGTTTTGGCCTGGTTAAAAAAAGTAGTTGGGTCAATATAGGCCTACAGATTACTTGCTGATGGGATCATAGTGGGTTTATTCTCATACTACTACCACGATGACGACTGAGAACAGCGTGTGCATGCTGAAAAACTGCTCATACTGGTCAACAATCTCACCACAACTGTGCTGGACAGCTCACCTACATGTTACACTGTTAAAGCCTGGCTCAATGGCTGTAACCGACCAGAACACTATAACTAATTTGCAGAATAACACAATGACGTGTGAATGCATATATGAATATGTGGTGGTGGTGCATGCTAACTAAACAAACAAGTGGTGGTGGGTGGAAGGAGGTGAAAGTGCTGCGACACACTCCTCTATAGGTGAAAGGCCCAGGTGAACTTCATTAAACTAACCAACTCATCCAGCCAATAAGGAGAAAACAATCACAGGTCCTGTTAAAACAGGACAGTGGTCAAAAGAAAACCTAAACAAACCAAACTTTACATTATGGCTGTAACACTGACATTTCTCCACCCTATATCCCATGCAGGATTGGTACAACAATGGAAAGCCCAAAGTATTCTGGCTACCAGGCTTCTTCTTCACCCAGGCCTTCCTGACTGGAGCTATGCAGAACTATGCCAGGAAGTACCATCTTCCTATTGACATGCTGAGATTTGATTATGAGGTAAGAAAAGCACACCTTCATTGAAATGTAGCTCTCCTAGTATATGCTTGACCTTTTCCTGCTATATTACTTCATGTCCTTTCTTTTCATTGCCAGCGATGACTGCTACTCCCTGTAGCTTCAAGCTAGCTACATATGAACTTGCATTTACAGGTTCTCAAGACCGACAGCTCGGACAGCGCTCCTGGAGACGGCGTTTACGTTAATGGGCTGTTTGTGGATGGAGCGCGATGGGACAGGACAAGGTATATGCTGTCAGCATCACACCTGATTTGCTCCAAGTGAAGTGAAGAGGCTTGAAGGCTTAACTATTGTTATTATTGTTTCTGTCAGCGGAGTTCTGGCTGAGCAACATGCCAAGATCCTGTTCGACCCAATGCCCATCATTTGGATTAAGCCTAGTAAGCATTCACATGTCTCTTAATAGTTTATACATGGTGTGCAGCGTAGTGTCTTGCTTTCAATGAGTCTCTTTGCAAACGATCTGTCTTTTCCACTCAGCGGACAAAGACGGCAGTGATCAGCAGGACCTGTATGTTTGCCCTCTGTACAAGACCAGCGAGAGGAAGGGGAGTCTCTCCACCACTGGCCATTCCACTAACTTTGTTATCTCCATGATGTTGCCCACCAGTCATAGTCCACAACACTGGATCAAGCGTGGTGTGGCTATGCTCTGTCAACTCGATGACTGAGCGTGAGAAAACCTCTTTATACACACAGTTAGCTTTTGTTTTCTCTTTGCTATTTTCACAAATGTATTGCCATTAAAATACTGTATATTTTGCATATCAATTATTTTGATTTTTTTGCATGTACAAAATATTATAAAACCGCCTGCACGATGCACAGACAATGTGCATGCTCAAGCTTCCATTTCATTTAATAAGATATTTGCTGTATATCTGTACTCTGTCTACTGTATATGCATTTGTAATTGGAATCATACATTATTGGTAAAATGTACAGTAGCCTATCATATGTGGATTAATTCACCAAATTAGTGTATCTGGGAAATATAGCATAGACTGATGTCAAGCAGGGTCAACTTCTGTGCATTGAACTGACCTGGTATATAAGGGATTCACCCTCAAATACTGTGATTCTACCATATAGGCTGGAGGTGAAAATGAGAGTGGAATGAATGCCACCATGCCTGACAGTGTGGAAGTATTTTATTATATATATTTTTCCTAATATATCTTAATAAATGCCTGCTTATCTTCCCACTATAAAAGGAACAGTTCCTACTTGCAAATGGAGAGTCTGTGTAATGCTAGACAACATTCAAAAATATCTCGCAAAGAACCAGACCATGTAATACCCACATTATAATTAGCCTACAATAAATTGAATGATGAAAGGCTGTACAAGGGTCAGTGTGTTCTTTTATGTAAAGCCTTGCTCTGTTCATCACGCTTTCATGTGTTTTTAGCAGTGGCATGTGACTTATTCTATGCTGCAGAAACACAGTAACAACCAGTAATACCTTAATTTATTTCAATACTAGCTTTGCCCAGGAAAACACGACATGATTGTTAAAGTGCTGATTAGACTTGTGTTGTGTTAGACTTGTGTAAGACAGCATATTGCATATTTTCCGATAACTTACTCCTCCGCTGGGAGAAAAATATACAGTATTTTATTATCCAAATCTAGGTCATCTTGACATAGGGCTAAAAATAGGAGTTCACATACAACAAGTCTCTGTTCTCTTCAGGCTCTAAGGTTTCTTTGTCAGTGAGTGTGTGTTCCTATTTGTGTACATGGCTGAGGGATCACATGTTCAATAAAACGTCAAACCATCGGGGACTTTTTTTTAATGTAATATATTAGGACATGTTTAGGTTCTTTCTTGGTGCTATAACAACTATGCGCATGCTATAGCACACAAATGTTTCAGACAAAGGTAGACAGCCTGTTTATGGGCACAGCTGCATATTGAGTTGTTTCCGTTTGAGATCTTGCAAAAGATTAAGTTGCTGATGACGTTCATACAGTAGCCTCTCGTCTTGAGAAAAGGCATTATTGCCATCTAGTGGTCACAAGCAGCCCAATAGCATACAGTAAAGTACACTTTTTTAAATAGAATACAACTTGTTAAGGACTTTTACACGTGTTCTCAAAATGTATTGTCTTCTGTAGCCCAAATACCATTTGACCAGACTACAACACTTTAGTAAATTATTAAACATTGTGCATCTTTTAATGACTCTGGGAATCAATTTCAGAATGTCTTTATATTCATTGTCTATATACTGTATAATCTATTATATAATTAAGTTAAAAATATATCAAGTAGTCTATTATTATTTTAGAAATAGTATACCTGAAGTATACCCCAAATACTGTTTGCAGTGTCCATACCCCTGTTTAAGAAAGTACTAGTAGACTAAAGCTCTAATTTTAAGGTAGACCTATACTGTATATTGCATTTATATATTGAACATCATTATGCTATACTCAAATGACCTGAAGGGAAAAATAATCACCAGCACCTACTGTAGCCTTAGAATCTAACTGGCTTTCTAACATTTGGCAGAAATAATGTGGGATACATTGTGTGATAATTAGAATGTGGGAGATAATTTCCATGCACACCTTTCGCTCAGTTACACATTTTCAGTGCCCATTTGTTGATGATGTTCTGTTGGCTTTTATATGCATAAGCATAACTTGGACTTTTTTTTACCAGAACTCCAGGATGATCTACTTACTCTCTGCTTTTTGGAAATCCACGGGTCATTTGTTGAGGAAGGGTAATACCTCTGTCCTTCTGAAAGTTATGAACACTAACCTTCAAAGCAAGACCGGTGTATTGCTCCCTTCGTGTTCTTTTGGGTTCTTTCTGACTTCATGGACCGTTTGTCTTTAGCAGGACTCAGAGTACGCACGTTTGCTTAAACTGACAAACAAAGTGAAAGAAGCGCAGCGGAAATAAATAAAACTCTGGAAAAAACATCTTCTGAAATCAATGTATTACATTTAATGAAGAGTAAGCAAAAAATATTTAAAAAAGAAGAATGTCAGATCATATAGCATTTGACATCATTGCAAAAACACATGACCATATAAATATACTTTTTGTGAATACCGAGTACTCAAAAGGACTCAAAAACATGTTCTTGATTTATGTGAATGAGTCTTACAATTACCCCCCCCCCCCGCCCCCCCATACAACAGGATATATCAATATTCAACTTTATGCAGTCCTTTATGTGGCAATAACATTTTTAAGTCATATTGTTTCTCAAAGGTTAATGTTTCTAATATAAATGGCATGTGATCAATGTGTGATAGATAGTTCCATTACAGTATTTGAACCACAAATATTAATTTGATTGAATTTTTTTTAAGACAGCAGAGGAGTTTTAGTTAAAGTTCCTTGAATATATTTTTCAACAAGGAAAGATCTAAAATGCTTTTAAGCAGTTTCGAACCAGAACATATAAAAAAACTGCAGCATCATAAATGGGACAATTGTGTCAGTTGAGTGATCTTTACAACTAAATAAAGATTGTATCAATGTAAAATCATGTGTTTAAGCCCTGCAGATGATGTATAATGATACCAATGTGTCTTTAAAAAAGCCATTTAGTTATGACATTTATATACAGTATATACTCCAGATTTCCTGCACAGCCAATTTCCATGCTCTTCTCTTATACTTTTTTCTGTCAATTTCCCTCTGTTAATGTTCTCAAAATTGAAGTTGCTTGAAATTACTTTTGAGATGTAATTTCATATAACTATTTTATTCCAAAGCAACAATGCACATCCGTTCCAGTATTTGGCTCTATTAGCTATATAATTATCATATATGTCGAATTAATAATTAGTTGCTGCTGCCCACACCTGCTACCCAAAAAATGGACATGGCAGCTTGTTGAACATATGCGCTCCTCTATCCAAATTCAGCAGCATTAATTAGTCTCATTACTTTGTACAAATAAGAAATGTTTCAATATATTCTACAGACACATTCTGGTCATTTACAATATACATAGTTTGTTTTAGTGGAACAATTGGTTAAGACAGAAAACAATAAAACTTCACAGTAATTCCATTTCAAGTCATTTGAGACTATAACATGACTTGCTGCAGAATCTTCAGTTCTGAATGTATACATTGTTGTTTCTATTTCTCACATGCATTTAAATAGTCCATGGAATAAAATCGCAATAATAATTAATCATGGCTACAGGATATTAATATGAGTTAAACAAAAACAAAGAAAATCATCAATCATAATAATAATAATAATAATAATAATGTATTGTTATTATTATTATTATAATTATTATTATTGTTATTATTATTATTATTATGAAAATTCAAAATTGATTTTTAATGGTGAAATATGTACTGTAATCCTATATATATATATAATATATATAATATATATATTATATATATAATTTACAAAGGAAACCCATAGTACTGCAGTGCTGTACACACTTCACTGCAAGGAAACACTCATAGGGAGCATGCTTTCAGATTACAAATCTTGTAAATGTTTTCTTTCAAATGACATTGTCCAACATTAGCTTTCGACCTCCTTGTACACAATCTAATTCATACTCATGAGCACATTGTTGGTTTCCTATACATAAATGCAAATATGCCTAATGCATTGAAATAAAGTGCATTATCACACGATGTGTTTAATGACACACTATGTTTGTCCTTTGTTTATAGCCTATGCAGCATGTAATTAAAATGCCTATCCAAAGATATCGATTAAATATAGCCTGGCAAATGGATTTTAATATCAGTCAAGACCTATGGAGCCTACTTCTGCTTTTACATATCATCGAGTAAATATATTTACATTCAGTTTATCATTTTGTATCGAATATATTACAAAGTATATGCTTGATTTTGCCTGCATGCTTCCTAAACTATCCCAGCAATTTGCTGCATAGGAATAGGACATTTCTTATAGACTGCGGGTGTGACAAAATTCCAATGTGACAAGATAACGTAAATATCCAGACAAAATTACTGTAATTAAAAATATAAAAGTAAAATAGTATAAGTGTGGCGCAAAACGCCTACTAACCATATGACATATGATATTATTGTGCGTTTCTGTTAATACTATGTGTATGTTGTTCTCCCATGAGCGCACGAGATAAACTTACATCCCAAGGCACCAGGAGCACAGAACCAACTCTTTGAGGGTTTTACGCAGCTCCTGGCTTCTATATGCATAAATAAGTGGGTCTATCAGCGAGTTACAGATTATGAGAATGAGGAAAAGGTTGAAGTTCCTGAAGAAGCAGTTGCAGAAAGGGCTTGTGGGGCACGTGAGGATAAGGATGAGGTGAAGGAAAAAGGGTCCCCAGCACAGGATGAAGACCCCGAGCAAGATGGTGAGCGTAATGGCACCTTTCATGCTCGTAACTGGTCGGCGGCTCTTATGAAAGGCCGTGATGCGCCGGGAGTGCACATGCGCTAGGATGAACATGTGCAGGTATAGCGCGGCGGTAAACACTAAAGTGCTGCAGAAAAACGTGACGAGGCAGACGATTACGGCGTTGTCGGTGTGGTACACAATGAACAGCGTGCTGGAGCTGATGCTGGCTAGCCACACCAGCGCGATTATGGCCACGGCGCGCTGCGTGGTCATGATGCTGTGGTAACGCAGCGCGTAAAAGATTGTGATGTAGCGGTCCGCCGCGATGGTGCTCAGGAAGGTCAGCGACGACACCACGGAGCTACAGATCATGACATCTATGACGTTGTCCATGTGACGCAGCATGCCCGGGTGTACATCCAGGAGCCCGTTGTCATTAAAAAGCATGAATATCGTCTCCACGACGTTGCTGACGCTCACCAGCATATCGGACACAGCTAGACAACAGATGAAATAGTACATAGGTGAGTGCAGGTTGCGGTTCTTAATTATGGCCACCACCACCAGAATGTTCTCCACCAGGCTGATGAGGCCAAGCGTCAGGAAAAGTTCCTGGGGGATGCGGACCTGCACGCAGTCCGTGGAAGTCTGTTCCCCGTCTGTCACGTTTGTGCCGTTCTCCTCCAGATACAACGCGAGAGGGCTAAGGTCCATGTGATGCAGTAGACCTGTGTGGCTCTGCTGGGACTCGTTTCCCATCTCTATACAGGTAGGCTACAGGACGGTTACAGTAATACACAGTATTACAGTTTTTCTCCACAGCACAGTGATACCCTGATCAAATGAAAGAAAAACATTATCACGATATGTTCATTTTGTGGTAGCTATATCTTAAGCCTATGTCTACCTGTAGTTAATAACCTACTGTACCAGGATATTAACCCTTTGTTGCGTTGCAGACTGTATAAGCTCTTCTATAAATATTTTGCCGAATGCACAAAACGTAATTATTCTAATATATATACATACAAAAATAAAATAAACAACTCACCTTATCATACAGGTACAGTAGCCTATATCTTGCGTTTGACTAGTCTCTCTTCACTTAACTATCGAAACAAAGCAAACATCTGATCTTAAGACAGCCCAGCAATTACTGCTCATTAACTTGATTCGACAAAAGCTGCTCGATAAAATTGTAACCTAAATTATGCATATTCACTCCAAACTATACTGTTCCCGTTAAATCAGAGTCCCAGTGATTTGGCTAACATTAAAACACAGTGCAAGATTGAGTTTCCCGTTTCCCACTACTCAATTTGCCATAAGAAAGTGAGTCTGATAGAGAGCACATCTAGTTATATAAGACTCCTCCTCTAACTTGGACTTCAAATGTTTCTTTCGATGAGTTAGTCAACAATAGGCCTATATATGGCTAGGGTACTACATAATTATACCCGCGGCTTCAGAACAATAATCTCGATTAAAGCATGGTAAACCAATTGGTTATAGACATGCTACCTATACTGTATAGCATGATGCTTTGAAAATCCGGCCCTGAGGTGACTGTATATGTAAAACTGACGTTTTCAACAGCGACCTTTGGGATAGTTAAGTGGTTACAGTTTTTCTATTGCCTGCTGTAGTCTACATTCAACCTTGTTTCACATTAAGATAATGTGTATGCAGAGTAAAATGTGAGAAATATCTACACAAATGTATAGGTCACAGTGCTATCCAAATTATAGGTTATATGCCTACTGTAAGATACAGGACTACAAAATGCAGTTTTATACAATTTCAAGAATCAGACATAAAAATGCTGAAATGGAAACAGAACCTATTTAATACATTTTAATTGTTAAACCCTCTTGATTACACACACATATATATAATCAAACAACCAACATTGCATATATATATATTAATCAATTCCGAATTTACATAATGGGATCGTTAAACCTCCCACATTTAAAAGGGCTGAAGATGACAGAGATAAGAGATTACTTTAGAAAGTGAATGGGCTAAAATCCAACCAAAATTAGAGTTCCGCCTGACTCCTCATGCAGAAGTCATACAATAAAGCATGTGTCTGTGACAAAAAAAGCAAGTTCTTGACAGAGAAAGAAGACCTCAGTTTGAATAAAGCACTATATAAAGTTAAGATTCTATTTTGGTTTGCACTATTATTGAGAAAACCAGAGTTGTGGTCCAGATTAAAGGCATATTACATTTCAAATACAGCCTCCACGGGAAACAGGGCAGAGGTATTTGCTAAAGATAAACAAGAAAATTACCAAATGGCCTACAGCAGGCTATAGGTCAGGGCTCCCCAATCCTGGTCCTGCAGGGCCGCTGCCCTGCATGTTTTAGATGTCTCCCTGCTCCAACACAGCTGATTCAAATGAATAGCTTGTTATAATGACCCATATGAATCAGCTGTGTTGGAGCAGGAAGACATCTAATCTAAAGCATGTAGGGCAGCAGCTCTCTGGGACCAGGATTGGGGAACACTGTCATAGATGTATACAATTAATACTGAGTCAGTCCATCAAAACAGGACAAACAAGGGTTGAAACAACATATGCATCATGTAACTAACGGTATGCCGAAAACACTGGAAGTATTTTAGATTGTAATGCTCTTGAGTTGACAGTACATTAGATCAAAGACCGATCAAAATTCACCAGGTTCCAATGATCTCTATTAAGGCAGGTAGAGAACGCCTTGAAAGACTGTCAAGAGACATAGTTGTTGAGGATCATCCGTTAATTATGTGAGGGTCCAATCTGAAAGCAGTTATAGAATAAACACACATTTTAATAAGTACTATTTATTTGAATTGCAATGCATATACACAGTATGTAAAATAATAGTGGACCTATAGATTTACAGCATCTTACTTACTGTATGTATCCAGTATGTCAATGGCCCACAAATCACTATCCCATTTTCTATTAGCTTTGAACTATTACACCTGTTTGCTAATACAAGTTGGTAATCTAAGGTTATGTGTTCAAGATCTTCATTTAATTTTATTCCATTTGTTCAAGGAAGAAGTAGGTTTAGATGTTGATTATTTGTAATAATTTCCTAATACCATTTCATTACACTACATTGACCCCGTAGTACCGGTAAGAGGGCCATTCTATATTTCTATTGCCTCACACACCTCATGACCTCGCCTTAGAGACCCCCGTTTACTTTATTTGACCGCAAGACATTTGACAGGAAGTCATAAATAACCCAGAGAAACCCATTTATCAAATGGCTGCATTAGCTGGCGTGGTGTTTTATTCCTTATTAATTTAGTACTGTTAGCTAAAGTTGGGGTTAAACATTTTAATATCAATTAAAACTACAAAATTAAAAACAAATGTTAAACACCCCGGTCAGAAAATGGTGTATTACATAATTTGATTTAAAGATTCAGAAATTTGTACAAATGGTGGTTTATACATTTATGTATTGGGACACAATTACAGTATATACAATAATGTAATTTATTTTACCGGTATATACATATTGGGAAGAATGGGAACTGTCCATGTAATTGTTAGGAATGTATATTTTCTGTATACTTTACTTCCTGGTGTTTGTCTTGTGGAGGGAAAATCAGCAAGAAACAGCACTTGGAAATGGAACCACCAAATATAACCTTTATATCATGAACTGCTTTATGACCATTTACCCAAAACTGAATGTGGTGACAGAAATTATATTTAATGACCAGAGTTGAGCCCATCCAAATACATTCATAGATTTTTTTATGCTAAAAATAGTTTCTGAAACACATATTTCTAAAGTTAGTGTGCCATGATTTGATTTACCTCAGTTTATTAAATAATTAAACTTTTAGTATTCTCTTACACTGAAATGGTTTAAACAAAATTATCAATTTACAGAGGGTATCTGTTTGTGTCCTTCTGAAGACACCCATATCAAGTGTTTTGATAAACCAATATAAAATTGCAGTCCTTTTTCTAAATATGCAATTACAAAATATTAGAATTTGCTGATATTTTTCTCAATTTATAAAATGAATTGTGTCTTTGATCGCTGTCTTCATTTAAATGACACTTTCGAAATTTAATTCTCTGCAAGGACAGGCTTCCCCATTCCTCTCTCTCAGTCCCATTCCTCCTCATCTCTGTCAGGGTTGTCAGGGTTGTCATCTCTTGGTGGCTCTTGGAACTGGATGTTGGCCAGCATGTCCCTCATCTCCACCATTAGACGGTCCACTACTTGGTGTAGTTCTCGACCGGCCCGAGCCACCTCCACGCCTTCCTCCTCTGGCCTCTGGCCAGCCTGAATACAGATTGCATGACAATTATCTGCAGAAGCTTTGCTCATACACTCACTGCTCCCAATCACTGCAGTACCGGCCAGAAACCAGGGACTATACACTTATGTAGTCCCCCATCTAGCATATTCCTCCTGGCATACCCCTCCCCGTAACACTACGAGGATATATAAGCATAGTGTGTGTTTGAATCAGTGCAGCGGTTTTCCTGCTCCACCGTGAGTTATGGCTAACATTATTGTTATTTACTAGCTTAGTTATATAGCTATTGCTCACCTTACTGACCGTCAACAGCCTTTATTGACCAAATGGCACACAACGTGGTGCAGTTACATTGTGTTATTTGAAAGGTACTCATTTAGTAGCCTAGCCTACCTCATGCTGCTGTGCTCAGACATTCTCGTGTTGACATCAACATCCACTTCACTTCCAGCTACTTCAACAGCAGAAGCACTAAAAAGTGATCTGCCAAAAAGTGATCTGCTCTACCTAAAACAGATTGTCGATTCTTCCACGAGAGTGCACAATGACCTAGATTATAACCAATCTAGTCTGTTTTTTTACCAGTAGGCTATACATCTATTTAAGGAAGAAACAACTCAAGCCAATTATTTTTCGGCCACCGATAACGTTTTGGCACGACGTCGGTAAAGGTTATTACTATCATTGTTGCACATACCTGTTAAATGTGCATGACCCAGAGTTAATTTCTAAGAATAAAAATGCATATACTGTAGCTGACGAATAAAACTACAATTGAGACGAGGGACTCAAAATATGTAAAATAGCTTTATAAGCTTCTAAAGCAATACTTTTCCAAAAATGTTAAAGGAACACTCAACCTATAAGTGTATGTAAACTACTGACCCACTGGAATTCCAATATAGGTAAATAGTAAGTTAAATAATCTGTAAAAAAGGATTTCTATCCTAATTTACCTACTAACATTACATTTGTGGAGAGCTTATAAATTTAAGTGATTTTAACAAATATTATGTGTATGTACACATCTGACTACACATGAATACTGATAAGTTAATGCTTAAATAACATTTTAATATGTATAGTTCACCTAGTGTTAGTAAAAGAAAAGAAAACTATTAGTAAATAAATAGAATTTGCATATACAAACTTAAAGTACATCTGTACTTCCTAGTACATTTACTGTATATGCAACTGGCCAAGATATTTATGTTGTCAAAATCAATTTACACGTTCACTCCATTCCACTCACCTGAAAGTTGAAATTTGGCAGCAAGGAACGGAAAAACAGTGACAATGTGCTCTCACTGGAAGCAGCGCCATGCTGCCTACACATACGTTACACACAAGTAGACACACAAAATGGGCATAGAAATTAGCATACAGGCCTTTGAAATACAGCAGAAGGAAATGCGTATATAGCCATATATTTTTTGACTATTCTGTAATAAAACAGATAATACTATAATTATATATTATTGGTACTACCAAGATAAACCCAGATTATCTCGTACCTCTCGGGCCGTGTATAAGATACTACAGAGTCCAATGGGGGTAGAGGGTCAAAGCCCATCACAGGCTGAGTAGTCACTTCCTGATTGGATAAACAAAACCACAATATAGAGAAGCCTTTAAACAATGTTGTGACTATATAGAGAACAGACATGTATAATAATATTTTATAACATCTCATTGTGATCATTAGTCTATTTCAGGTAGAACGTGCTCTTCTGCTGGCAAATACATTGTGAGGTGTTCCAATCATTAAAAAGTATACCAATGATCTTTACAGTGGAACAAGATATCCAGTCTAGTACCACATTTTGTTACATTGTCTCCTGAGAACACTTACAGAATCAAGGCCGCAAAGTATACATGGATTATCTATTCCTTTGCATCTCCTAAACCCCTTAATATAATGTTTTATAAACATAAAATGTTTTCCGTAGACCCAGCATTAACAGCAGCAGAAGGAATAGACATACTGTACCCTTTTAATAAAATATTATAAAATACATATTATTTTATTAATAAAAATTTTTCAGGTATGACCTTCGGCATGCAACACGTTTGTCTTTATGGTGATGAGACTGAACAATGATAAAGGCAGACTGTCCTGCTATATAGTACTGGTAGGACAACACAATGGTACAATCAGAAAAAATGTTGGGAGAATAATTTGATATGTTTTGACCCAGATTGTTAACATAGACAGTGAACAGAGATGGGCCCAATACTGAACCTTGGGGCACGCATTTGCTTACATTACATTACGTTAGCTTACATCCATTACATTGTCAGTCTCAACAACAGTCAGACTACAATGGTGTACACCTCCTTAATTGCTGCAGTTTCAGTGCCATGATGCTTTCCTAAGACGTGAACAGATACAATGCCTTTTTCCCCCCCAAGTTTAGAAATCTGCCTATACAGTAGTTATGGAGAAGAGGGATCCACCATAGAAACTTCTCGTGTCCAAATATGAGACAATTTCATTCTAAAGGGAGATTTTCATAGTATAGATATAAATGCCATAATATCTGGAGTTCCAGATCCTGAGGTTATACGGTCTACTGCTACAGAGCAGTGAATAATATACAATGAGTGAAATATGAAACCAGCATTGTAGGAAACTGTCTCAAGGTCAATAAATGCTATAGAATATAATAGTTTCGAACTAGAAGCTGTAGGCCACAAAACAATTCAGCTGCAAATGATATGGTGGCAATGGTGAGTCTCTCACCAGAGGTAAACTGGATGTGGCTTCTTTGATCTCAGAGAGCAGAACGTGGCGATGGATGTTTCGTGGGGCACTCTGGTACCTCTGCTTTCTCCTACAACACAATAAAAAGCAATAGTGTTGTGCTTTGTGAATTATAATATAGAAAACGATCACCACATCACCAATAAGAATTGCAATGCAACTTAAATCCAGGTCAGGTCTATTTACATACAAAATGACCTACACATTGGCCATGTCATTTATGGAGCGTCTTTATGGAGCTTTATGGAGCATCTTTTCATCTGTTCCACATGGGCCATTACATCCGCAAAACATGAGCTGACTGTTAACAGAGATGCTGCTGTGAAATTGACATTTAAAGGCAGCGAACGGTAAGGTAGCGAGATGCGACGATACTGTATTTCAGGGGTTCCAAATCCTGGTCAAATAAATGGGTCGTTATCAGGCTCTGCAGAAGCCTGATTACAACTCATTCATTAGAATCAGGTGTGTTGGAGAAGGGAGACATCTACAACAGCTGGGCAAAGTGAAGAACTGTCTACAAAGTGTGATTCAAATAAAGAACATCGGCATGACGCACGCACACTGACCAATCACACCATCCCTGGCAAGCATTTGTGTGCATGCGGGTGTAAAACGTGAACCGTGATCTTACTTGTTTTGACATTCCTCCACTAGAGGGTCTTTGGTATCCACTTGATGCAATACCTCCTTAACACATTCCTCCAGCCAGAGAAGGACTGCTCCCTCTCTCCAAAGGATATGCGTCCTCCCCACATACAGACCTACCAACTCAGCCAGGGCGGGGGATTGCCTAGAGAACACAGGGGAGGGAAACGCAATGGTTTGGTTTGGGGTGGGGAGAGAATATAAAAAAGAAAATTAATAGGTTAATATTTATATACACCGCGTGAAAGTTGATTACTCACAAAATGTCTATTGTATGTTCATACAACAGATTGAGATTTTATGCTGATTCATTCTGCTGAAGAATAAATGTAAGTTATATTCTGGTGACATATTACCCAATCTGACTCTTGGGGCCAAAGAAGGCATGTGATGAGACTACAGCATCTGGCTGCACCGTGCACAGATCCAATAAAGGCATCAACACTAAAGAACACATGAGACAGATATAAATATTGTGTGTGTATGTATAGGATTTCTTATACCTTAAACATATCATCTGATAAACATCACTAAACTCTGGAGAAACTACGCATCTGTGAGATGGGAAAATCCTATTATAGGTCCTTTCTTATCTCCCAACAGTGTTGTGCTTCACACATCACGGCTAATTTATTATTCTGCGTTGAAGATCTGCCGTAACTACCTACACCAAGGGTAGCCAACACGTTGCCCGCGAGCACTGGTCGCCCGCAGGGCATGTTCTAAAATAGCAATTAGAATTAGAATTAGAATTATTCACAATAATAATTGAACACATAAAACATGCAACTCAATTTTTGTTAATCTCATCTGTTTCAACATTTGAAACTCAGCATTTTCATCACATCTGATATTTTTTGTCAATATCTTTCTTGACATCAAACCATCACTAACCATTCGGATAAACATCATCAGCTGCACTGTAGGACTACTGCTGCTGTCCACGGACTTGCATTTGATGCTAAACCATCTGCACTTAAACCAGATCCTGGACCAGTTTCTCTGTCAAGTTCCCGGACATAGCCGACACTCTTCCAACCATCGTACTTCTCTCTACACGCTCTGCCGTCGCCACAGTCATACAAATGAGAGATCTTTCTTTCAGAAAATAACTCTTACTCACAATCGTTGCAAAAATAATGTTTTCTTTCGCTTTTCTGCCATGTTTGAGTATATTCTAGCTCCGCACTGTAGCTGCGCCCGTTGGCTTGTCTCAGCAAAGTGAGATGGAGGTTGTCACGCGAATGATATTGACCCCAGACAAGATCAGAGTTCATACAAAATTGATTGGAAATGTTATATTTAATATTGTCATTTTCAAATCTACATCAATGCAAGTGTTATTTATTCGAGAAGAACAGCAACACAATAAAATACAACATTTTAGACGGAGCTCTATGGCGACTAGTGCTATTTTTAGAACATGCCCTGCAGAAGACTCACGTCATCCCTGCGGGCGACCAGGTGCCCTTGGGCACCGTGTTGGCTACCCCTGATAAAATCAATAAAATGGGGCACTTTTAGTATCCATTAAAATAATGTGAAAGTGGTAACTATAAGCAAACTGTATCAATAAACTAGGTGGTATGTGATTTGGGGTGTCAGTCAAACCTCCAGGGAACATGATGAGAGCATTCTGTAGCAGCAGGTTGGCCCTGCATCGAAATTTCTCCTTCTCTTTGGGATCCATGTCTTCTTGCTGGCTGAGGTGGAAATGACCCAGTGCCACAGAGAAGCCGAAGTTTGGTAGCTGGGAAAGATTCCTGTGCACCTGAGAGACCAAACATATTGGGTCTGGACAACACTAAAGCAACAGCAGAGCCACAAAGTGTCTACACAACTTACCTCCCAGTCCTGGTATAGGCGGAGCAGAGATTGGTACTCCCGTGACCGCAGCATTAGGAAATCAATAAGCAAGAGCATGCAGAGTGGGTCAGCGTCTGGGTCCAAACTGCGTGAGAAGAAAGAGAAGCAATGGTCGTTGGACGTGTGCGGCTGATTGGTCAAAAAGGTGAACTGGAGCAGCATGCGACAGCACTTCCAGTCAGTGTGTTATGAACGTGGCAGTAGACGTATGCCTTGTTTCCACTGGTGCTTTGACCTGGCACCAGTGTCACACCGGTGACTTATGCTAATCGTGGCTCTAGACTTTTACTCTAGAGGAGTAAACTATTATCGCCTAATACGCAAACAAACTGTTTCACAAACACAAAGGTTGGTTTATCTAACATGTTCACTGAAAGGAAAGGTTTTATATCAAAACAAAACTACAACAACCCCCTCTTTCCTAAACGTTTCTGTTTTGTCAGATGGCACAAATTGAACGTTTTTCCATGAATACATTTTCAATCAGCTTCACAAGTACAATATTGTTATATCCAAGAGATTTGCTGGGAAACAAATAATGCTGATAACACAACAGAACACTTCTTTGCTTTAGCAAGGCTAGCTAGCTAGCCTAGATTTAAGGTCGGCACGCAATTCCTAAAGTCCGAAGCTTGGCATCGTGGCACCCAGTGAGGGCAGGGCTATTAGGCCATGGCCTAGTAGTGGCCGAGTAGCAATCCAGCTGACAGTGATTTAATATATATATATATATATCCTCTGTATAGGACAGCTGTCAGAGTGTATTGCAGCACTAGCAGTTATGCCGGGTACACACTACACGACTTTTTTGTCTTTCACGATTGTTACCATGTCAGATTAGAGGAACATTGTGCGATACATTCTTGACGTGTCGTGGCAGGGAGACTGGCAACACTACACGTATGACACCGACCGATCACAGTACGCTGTCATTCACGACCTGGCACCAGATCATGTGTCATCGGGGAGGAGGGGTCAAGTATTTGTCAATCATGGATACACACAAGCGCTGTGTGGGCTGGGGATTATATGATCAGAGAAAAAGAAAAAAAGAAAAGGAAAACATCAAAGCAGCTTTAGTTTGAACCTCTCTAACTGTTTGAAATTTGTTAAAAAAAACAAGGCCACGCAGCGGTCCGATCAAGTTATAAATATCTACTGAATCATTGCGTACACACACACACACACACACACACACACACACAAAATAGCACAGCTCTGAAGCAGTGGTGCAGATCCTCTCATGCCCTAGCTGTCAATGAACAGACTAATCTGCACCGAACTATAAAGTTGGTAAACGTTTATTTAGTAGCATACGCATCCATCCTATTAGTTAACATGAAGGAATATGTTGGAGCACCTCGTAAGGGATATCAAACTAGGTGAGAAAATTTTTAAAAATTCTAACACGCTAGTCTTCATCAGGACGTCGTGAGGCGTCGCAGGCGGCTCGTAGCCTATCTTAGAATATGTCACACTACACGGAGTAACGACGCCTGTCGTCGCTCCCGACAAGCCACGTTCTGTCCCAACGCTGAAAATGCGTCGGCCACAACCAAATCGGGTCCAAATCGGCCTTAAATCGTGTAGTGTGCACTTGGCATTACAAAAGGACAAGATCACAGCAGCCACATGGCCAGCAAGACCTCGTGTGATAAGAATCAAAGATATACTGTAACTGAAAACTGCAGAAGCTGTAAAGCTCAGAGCTAAGGCAGGCAGTGTGTTATTGTGGTATCAAATAACTTTTAGTTGCGTAATTTAGTTTTACATACTGTAGTATTTGGCATTTACAGTGTTGTGCTTCTTTCCAAAAAATAAAACTAAATTAATGTATGATTGAGATGATGAAAATTGTATGCACTTTATTAGCTATGCCATTACCTATTGCATCTTATATGGTTGACTACATGGTAATAGGTATAATGACATTATGCTGTATTTGTTCTATTTAGAATATTGTTTGCTTATAATTGCTGGTATATGACAAGTCTAACTACTGACAAATGTAATACATGCAAGTCGCTTTGGATAAAAGCAACTGCCAAATGCCATAAATGTAAATGTAAATGAGGGTCTTTTCGTGGCAAACATTTGACCCCTTGATAAAAGTGTGGCAACATGTGACCTCACAGGCCAACTTCCTTTCTAATTAGAAGCATCCGTTCGTGGCAGCTGAGGTAAAAATACCTCCATTTGCATTGGTTAGACTTCTACTATCAGACTATAAACAGGCTAGTCTTTGCCCAGCACATACTCTACCAATGTAAAGAGGCCCGTTTTAATTTTCATGTTGAATACAGTACAGTGGAAGCAGGTCATGTCTGTCTGCTTGGGCATATTTGTAAATGTTTGTACACCCAGTAACCGTTTGCTGTTGGTGTTCCTGCTCTACATACCTCAGGATGAGCCTGCAGTACTCCAGTGCTGTCCTGGGACATCCTCTTTTCTCCAGGAACATCATATGCTTATACAGGGTCAGATAAAATGCCCTGAAAACAAAATAACATACATGTGTTGTGCGTTTCATTTAAGAAACTCAGGATGGCTGAACAGGAAGTCCTACCTGTTCTCTGCTCTCAGATAATCAAGTCTGCATGTCCCTGAGGTCAGACTGAAGAGTGGGTGAAAAGCACACTCAAAGCTATATAAAGCCCTTTCTGGAAGAGAAACGATAATTAGCCTATATTAACATTCATGAAAATGGTGGCTTTAGCTGCACTCCAAATATCAGCGATAATATCAAACATTTCTATTACATCTCAATGATAAGCACAGCCAATAACTCAACTAGAGTCAACTTTGTTATTTTCTGGTCTGCCCCTTGCAGTGGATATAGCTTATAAACCTCTATGAAACTAGACACAGGCCACTACCATATAGGAGGTGGTCTGTGTGCACTGACGCGTAATCAAATTGAAGAATGTATTATTCTTATTTACACTAGGGTTTCACGGTATTGATAAAATGTAATATTGATCATGAAAATTCCAATATTGATATTTTTATACATAAGTAAAAAGACAAAGGTTATGAGAAAATGCATCAAAATATGATAATAAAGTATCAAAACAACACAACTGACATTCATAATATATATATATGTATATATATGTACAGTATATGTAAATATGTTTGTATGTACTGTATATAGGACTGGTACAACAACAGTAATTCCAAGCTACTGAGGAAGCATTATTTTGGCCACTAGTGTTTGCTCTTCAATCTCTATTATGTCATGAGCTTCCTCAGCCACACATCTTACTTTTCTGTCAAAATGAAAGCCAACTAAGCCAAACAGCCAACGGACGCATCTCTACAATAAATAAACCAAATATTGCATACCTTCTGCAACATTTTCGATATGACATTGTGCAAGGTGATGTTGTGGTAACTATACTGTATCAATATATTGTACACCCCTAATTAAAATATTTACACCAAGTTGACGCACAGCAAATAAATCCTTTTAAAAATGCATAGCCCATAATCTAAGTCAATATTACAGGCATTTGGTTGGTTAAATACATTAAATCAACAGTAATTCTAACAGCTAATTCTTTGAGATTTCCTTATCTACTCCCACATATAAGATATACATTATAAAGTGTGTCCTTATATGAAGGTTTGTCTTACAAAAGATACAAAGTATCATCAACATATACATTTTTCCTAAACTGTCAAAAAAAGGCAATTCACATAAGTGAGTATGCAAAAAAATGATCTGGAACATTCCACTGCTTATTTGTCAGCGTGAATAGTGCTAAATCTATGGTAGTATAAAATGTCCCATATGAGTTACTTTCCATTAAGGGAGGCCAAATGATTATAGTTCCTAGAATTGTTCGTTTGCTCCTCACCAACAAGGTCCCTGGCCATCTCCTGATCCTCTTGTATACGGCACACGTCTGACAGCTGCAGCAGAGAATCAATGTGATATGGGTTCATCTGTAGCAGGGTCTAAAGTGAGAGAAGACCAGAAGAACATCTTACTAAAGAAAACTATAAATAATAGGGATTATTCACTAAGCACAGTGGTACAATATTTGTATAAACCTGCCTTGCCTTCGATGGATATGATTGTTATTGTTACTGGTGCAAATGCAGGGAGGTCACATGTCAAGTCACTATACTTGTGTGTTGTAAACTACTGGACATGATTTGGAGAAGACAAGGTTCATAAACTGCTATCAAAACAGTAAACATATGGAGAATATTATGGGTATTACTGCAGATATACAATTATGTATTTGTTCTAATGACTTCTTGGTAAAAACCTGAATTTTAAAATCTTACTGTAAATGTTAATATTGTTGGGTGTGTTTTTATTTTATTTGTATAATTAATCTTTCCAGTCAGCTCAAAAAACTTGCCTTTATAATAACAACACCATCATCAGAATATGAAATAGCTAACATATAAAACTATGTATGCTGTTAACATCTGTAAGAATGAAACCTTATATATGATCTTGCCTGTGTGACCCAGGATGGAAAAAGTACCACAGTTCACCATGCCGACATTATGCTTACTACAATATTGTTGGGATCCATTGACTCCACAGCATCCAGGAACTTGAACTGTACTTGCTGGTAATCACGACTGTGCTCAATTGTGAAGAACTGCCGACCATCCTTTGACTGGAGCAGTGTCATTGAGATTCCTAAAAACACGTGTAATTTGTGATAAATGTACAGTTGGTGGTAAAATAATGTAGTATATACACTCTTTATTAATGCACTGTGTGTCAGCTAAGGACAGCTAACATGTTCATCTGTCTTTAAAGCTCATTAACTAGGGGAATGATAAGTTCAACCAACATCAGTTTAGGGCGCCTCTGAGTCTAGTCAACAAGAGAATAATTTGTACATTTGATTCATGGACACTAAAGTTAGAAAATCTCTATCATGATGTCAGCATCACGCAACATGCAATGAATGTAGCTTCTGTTGAAATTAGCCAAGAAGGTTCCGGTTTTAGGCTATTTTCCCACTATGACAAACATTCTTGTCAGTGAGAGAAAGAATCGGACAAAAATCAAATAACATCACCAGATCAATACAGAACATTTTGTAGTGATGATTACTGTATAAGCCAACAAAAAGTTATGACAGAAAATGCAGTTGATAATTTGATCTGTTGTAAACATTGAAGCTGTGTGCACACTGTAACATCAGTAAGCAAAGATTAGCTGATAACTAGGAGAATTCAAGATAAACATAATGTTTGGAACTACTATAGCGGGAATATTCAAATACATGTCAGCTGCAGCCAAATGTTCAAGTCTTTGCGGTTTGTGCATAATGCAAGATGCTTCCAATATGGGAAAACAATTACCGAAGTGTAAATATACACTATAGTTGTAACCATTGAAAATATTAATAATAATAATAAAATGTAATTTAAAAAAGTAATGGAAGACTGTCAGTCGCTTTACATTACCAAGAAACCAAGGGCAGCATGACTAAAACAATGTGACATGCAATGCATTGTACAGCTTTCAGTGGTTTAAGCGCCATCTAGTGAACATTTTTGGATTTCTAATGATCATGCAGTGGCACTATCTTTTCATTTGGATCTACTATAGTACTACAGCAGTCATAGTTTAAGATAAGCGCCCCTTCCGGGCGCTGCACAGTGCCTACTGTTCTCTTGAGGGATGGGTTAAATGCAGGGGATGAATTTCCCTACATGTATGTGTATGTGACAATAAAAGCACCTTTATAACTGATACCGTACCTGGTCGGCTGAAGCGAGGCCAGGTGTCTCTAGGAATAGTCATCCAGGTGGTACGATGGAACTGCCTTTGTCTCTGTCGGGGTCTGTTAAATATACAGTCCAATCTCATCAACTAGTCCAAACTAGAACAATTTCTATTAAAGGAATATTTTATTTTTTTTAAACCTTTGATCTCCAAGAACTGCCCGAGCCCCAAAGTATCTTTTTAGCTCGGTCTCTGGATTCAGGTTTCTAAAAAAATAAGAGTCATTTTTTAAATCCTACCTAATAGTAGACAACTCCCTTTTTGCGCACAAACACTACCGTATACAATATCATTAATAAATTAACAGGTCAGCTTGGCTAAATCAATCACATTGACAAAACTAAAGACGTGTTACATTGTATAATGGTATGTAATACTATACATGATACAGTAGATTTGTATGCTATACTGTATAATGTACATACTACACAGAAATGGATTGTCTTGAAGATATGGAGAAACTGTTTCTTCTCCAGAAATAATACACCTTCAAACAATTTACCATTCCCCTTTGGTCTAATGCTACATAAACGTTGTATGAATGATGACATGCAGTCCATTACATATTTACTACTACATATAACACATAGAAAGAGTTAATGGTGCAAGACAACTCATCAAACAGACAAGCATACAAACAAATTCTGCTTTCCTACAGGATTTGGCCAGCCTAATTGTATATTTTAGATTTATTTCTTCTTAGCCTACATTAAAAATACCTGGCATTAGAGGAAAAACACGTTGGGTCTGCTCAAAGGGTTTACATCACAATAATAACTAAATTATATTAGCATAAATATAATATTATGATAGCCATGTACTTTCGAAAGGGATTTTTACTCATTAATGTGTTAAGACTGTCAATTCCAATCCAGTTTCCCAAGAGCAATGGCAGACATGTTTCGGTCATAGATCCATAGGCCCTACTCACCGGTGCTCTACATAAATTGGAGACCTGGTGTCTGAGCCCCCACAATCCGCATTATGCAATGTAAGTGCACTGGACTGCTCTATGGTCTCCAGCAATGCATCTATATCATCGCTTGCTACATCATTCTGAAACAATAGAGATTCATTTAATAATCAACAACAATTCATAAAAGAACCATTCACACAATCTAATACATTTAATAGCAAATGTGAGGTCAACATCATGCAGAAGAGTTTCCATCCAAACTAAATACCGGTCTCTCTTCAGGATCAACATTTTTCCTTTTCTTTTTCTTCTTTTGTTTTTTTACTTTACTGACAGAACAAGTCTGAGAAAAACAGAAGAAGAAACAACATTCACCTTTAGGTCAAACAGCCTTATCGGTTATTAAATAATATCAAATATTTAAAAATAACAAAAGTCTAATAGGTATTCTCAATATTTCAATGTTTTGTTGAGTCATACCGTTGCAGATTTTTCTTCATATTTTTCACAGTTCTCTGTGTCTCGGTTATCACTATTATCCATGCCATTATTACTTGAATTTGAATTTTCTGCATCTTCATTGACTGATAAATCACCTGAACACTTCGCGTCATCACTGATCTGTCAAAATAGTGAGTAAATATAAAACAATAGTAGACTACCCCTTTTTACATTTAAAGAATTACATAAAATCGCTACATGAACAATCATATGTGCTAGGCTACTGTATATAAAATAGGATTATTAATCCAAAGAGAATGGCGTCTCTCGTCAACCAAATATGATTTGAACACTTCAATGCTGCCTGACAGCTTCCCAAGCATTCACAAAACTGAATGTTGTTGTGTCCGTTCTCTTTTTAGCACAATACATTACACATAAACAAGAACGTTTCTGTATTTTGTAGTACGGTACCGGTAGTCAAATGGAATTATGGTTCATGGGCCATCTCTACATCATGGCTAGCTAACGAGCTACCATGACTTATGTCAAAACTTTTGACGATGAGAACATGTCATCCTCACTGTTTAATAGTATTACACGTTCCTAGTTTACCAGTTCAAAAATATTCGTGGCTGTTTTCTGATTGTTGTTCTTTTTAGATTTTCGGCTTTTAGTGTTGGGCTGGATAACATGTTCGCCTATCTCTTCCTTGTCTGCCTCAATCTGCAACTCCTGTACATCGTCTAAGTTTAGATCAGCGATTCCTAGAGCTTCTTGTCCTCGCTGTTTCCCTTTGAGTCTTCGCAAAGCCCGACTCGACATTGTGTCTATATCTGCCCATACACTTAACTAGACGCATTTGATTTAATTTGGCTAATGTGGCTTTGTATTGGCAGCATTTATCAAGAATAACAACACAGCTAGACACCAGTTTTCATTGGCTGTATCCTTCCTTTGGCATTTTGGACGATTCATATACAGCTTTATCTGAAATGCTGCCACCTTCTGAAATGGAGTGAGACTTCGTGATGCTATTGCTTTGACTTGTCTTAATTAAGCCTCTATATGACATATTTACGTAAATTTACAGGAATATATTAGTATATTATTATTATGCTATTATTAAGGCTGTTATCATTAATAATATTCGCATAACAGTCTGTTAACATTTCACAAAATTGCATTTGTTTTTGTCCCAGTGTTCAGCCATGTTCATTTGCAATGCCCAATTTAATACTTTTTTTTTTGTTTGTCTTCCACATTTTCCAAAACTTGCTTATGGTGAGTTCACAGCATAGACTTACCGGTGTGATAGTTATTATTTTGTGTCAGTGTGTGTAGTGTATACTAAAGTGATTACTATAGGCTGATTGTAACCTATTGCAGTGACTCAATCTATATCTTAAAAGTTGCATTCTACCTTAATAACCCTTGTATCATGTTCACTTTTTAGACCCTTTGAACTTGTTCAGGTCAAAATGACCTTGGATATGGATATTATTGTGGTGGCAGTATTATTTCATTAATATAACATTACCTACTCTTCTTTCTAAACATTATACAATGCACTCTGATGTGTTTCTCCTTGGTTATGCTTTAATACATATACAATGAAGTTTGACAAGGACTCAGAGCTGAATTATTTTTTCTAAACAGATTCTTTAAAATGCTGGGAGTGCTTAAAATGTACTAACTTTTCATACATCAACTTATTGCAGAGTTATTAACATATAGCACAACACATTTATTTTAAAAGCTTGGAGCCCTACAGAATGAGAAATATTTGCAGTGCAAAACATAGAATATACAATGTAAAATAATAATTCATCAGTGGACAACATACAGTACTGTATGTTACTGTATTAGGTCCCATAATAGTTTCCTGTTTGTAAAAGCTATAGTAAAAGTAGAAATTTTTAATTGTACCAATAAAATACTTTCAATAGCAGTTAAAGTACAGTACATCTCAGTCTGTTTAATACAATGCCCTATGTAAACATAATTCACACAATTACTTGTAGATATGAGCTTCAAAGATATATATTTCCATCATGTCATTATGCTCCTTTTCCTCTTTGGAGTTATTTCATTTAAAAAAAAAATATATTAGATTATTGGACATTGACCATTGACCATACTAAATCACTTTCTGTTTTCTATTTGTGTCAAAACGCACCTTTCTTTTTTTCAGTTACAGTTTTTTCAGTGCTACACATCCATAGTTCATTTCTAGAAGCTTTTATACTGTACAATATATTTAGCAGAACAGTGGTATGACATATTTATGACTCGTTGTCCAATACAGAAATGGGGTTATCATATGCAGCAGACTCCAAATCGTCTACACGTTTTCTGCGCGTCTCGGGGGGAGGTCTTGGGGGAGGGTTTTGGGGCGGGTTCTTGATACTCTCTCCAACTGGCTTACGGGTCTCTTTCTGTGGAAGAATGGGCTCCCATTGTTCTCCTCGAATTGCTGCCTAGAAATCATGAAAGTATATAGTACTTTACAAGCCAGAATGAATACAAGTTATGTACATCTATTTATAGAGCACGTTTAAAAATACAAATTGTAGATCAGGATCCAAACAAGAATTACAAATCTACGATACATGAATACATCAACATACAAGAATAAATAAAAACATGATACAAACAAAACAAGTAAGCATGTGTGTCCTTAAGTGTGTCCTTATGATTCTAATGCAAAAAAACTACCTCAACACTTTTTGGGACTGCAGATGGAAATAATCTTATAATCTAACTATAATTTAAAAAAACAAGCATCTTTTCTCTCTTTTGAGGTTAATGTATTTTGTACATGGTCCTTACACACAAAAAAAAAATGTCATCAAGACTTAGATATAGAATAGATAAAGGAATGATCTAGTCAATCTAAAGGACCTCGAAGTGTGATGCAGTATAATACAAGCAGTGATTTACTATTGAGCCAATAGAAAAAAACATGTATCGGCACAATAAAATCGATTCAGTAACTTGTAAATAGTAAAGAGTGGCCAAAATGGGGGAAATATGGTCCCTCTTCCTGGCACCAATCAACAAAATAGCAAGCACATTCTTGGCAATGATGACAAATATAAATAATTATATTTCAAAGAGTAAAACTCAGGTGCTATTCACATAATAATAATATTATATAAAACAATTATTATATCCAAATATATAAAGAATACCTGAATTACAACAAGATGTCATGGTTACCACAGAGCAGTGTCTATTTTGACATGGTGCTTCTTTGCTGCAATTTCCTTGTTTGAAATTTTACACCCTATCTTACACAACAGTGGAGCTATTGTAGATGCTTCCTAGACTTGGATAATGCACCAGTTCCAGTATATTAGAAAAACACTGGACAGCTAACCACACTTACCACTAGGTAGATGAGGCTGGCAATCCCCAAGCAGACACACCCGAGGACAGTAGCCAGCACAAAACCCCCAGGTACACAAATGCTATTTCATTGAAAAGAAGCAAGTAGGACATGGGTGTGATTATGAGTGACTGCTAGATAACAACAAAAGAAACCTTAAAGTTTTTTTTTTTTTGAGAGAGAGAGAGAGAGAGAGAGAGAGAGGCTGGAAGGAATGCTGTCTAGCAGCATGACTCACGCTGCATGTAAAAATGCTCTGACATAGTAGTTCCTGGTCAATGGTCCAAACGATTTTACACACACAGTGAAGCAGTACTGGCCCCTGAACATAATGACATAACCAAGATCAGAATAAAACATGGCATTATTCATTTAAAAGAAATGTTTAAAGCATGCAAAATGTCAGCATCGCTTACGTTCTCTCTACACTTGTACCCTTGTTCCTCTTGCCTCTTGGGTATTCCAGCAAAAAAACAAACACCCCTGCAGCTCTAGCTCTTTGTCAAGGAATGTTACACTGCAGATTGTGTTTCATTGTATTAAACTAGTATATTTCTGGAAACTTTTTATTTAAATCTGAATGAATTTTGTGTCTTTTGGTTAAAGGATACACTGCATAAGCAGCAAACTCCCAGCCTCTGAACTGCCCAGCCACTGCAATAATACCACCTGTGAGGAGAACTGAAATAGGGAAGTAAAAATTAAAAATAAGAAGTGAGTTCTACAAACTTTGTTTATAAATGCATTTTGTTATCCAATTTTACTATGCACGCTGTGGAACTCAGAAAGAAACAATAGAACGTTTTAAATGTATATATCGACCACAGTATATTTATTACATTGTTAACAATCAAAACAAAAGCTATGTCGTGAATTAAATACATTATAGTTATAAATTAAAAACGGTTGTACGTACTCAATGCTGATGCCAGTGCTTGTTCATTTGCCCACATAGCCCATTCTATTTTCCCCATGTCTTCGACAGAACATATACACAGTATTGACCGGTGGACCTCCTTCAGTTGTTGCCACCACTGGTTGTGACCGACAAAGATTGATACTCTTGAGGAACAGAAGAAAAAAAAACAACATTCTAACCCCTCCCACTTTCCCGTCATTTCCGTGAAATATGTGACTTATAACCTATGCTTATAACTCTCATACAATTAATACTTACAACAAAAACACATCATAAGTTATATAGATGCAACTCAAGAGAGCATCTAAATGACAGCACACAAACCGTTTTGTAATAAGTAATACACTAAAATACTTTATTTAGGTATAAAGAGCCTGTCCTGTGTAAATAATGCACATACAGAATGCTAGATACACGCATGCATATATCTTAAAGTTAAAGTTATATACAATTGATAGAACATTTCACAGCTAGTATTTAAGCCACATTTTTGGTTTTACACCAGTTGCAGAGGTTACATCAATGCAAGCTCACAATTTTTTTGCAGCTTTTTATTTTTTATTAAGACAGGCACTGTCAAGGAAATTAATAGGAGAGTGATATCAGGAAAGATTGGAAAAAGGCACTAAGACTGATCGAGACTGATCAAACCAAATGTCTTGGGTAATGTAAGATGATCTCTTGCTCACTCTCAAACATCAGATACATATGAACACACAAAAAGCTATTTGATAGCTTCTGAGGGAGAAGTTTGGATGTTGAAATATCAAGAATATCTCCAGGATCGCTTACTCTACCTTTAACAACACACTTTAAACATATTTAAAAACCTCACTTTTCAAGAATAAAACAACATTTAAATAAGCCCCCCACAACAACAACACTGTTCGCTGCAGTTTGACTGAGTAGTTTAGTGCTGTAGTTTATATGCCCCACACTTTCACATTAGTTAGGACTTTAAGTCAGATTTGAGATTTGAAGGCATTTGACAAAAACCTTGTGAGAGGACCTAGTTTACTGCACAAAATAACATTAGTGTATTTCTACTCAATAAATTACTGTCCCATCAGGGACATTATACATTATTCTTGGGCAGTCCATCAGGCCCAAGCAGATGCTGGCTGGGGTCGTCAACAATACGAGGTCCTGGACCAGGCTTTAAAACAACAAACAAAGAAGGTTACGGTCTACATTGCACTGCACAGTCTAAACTTGCACGAGGCTACTTCAATGCAAGCTCACTATTTTTTTTATAGCTTTTTAGGTCAATTCTCAACAACCTAACTCTTTAGTATCACATTAACAATGCAGGTAAATTATTAACCACACCTGCCACCCCCCACTCATGAGTTTACTCAACCTGCCTTCAATACAAATACTTGTTTAAATGTAGTAATATGTGAAAGGTTTATGTGTACCTTGGTACTGATAATGTAACTAATTCCCTTTGGCACAGACTCCAAATTAATAGCCTGCTTCAGCTCATCGGAAAGGACAGGATAATCAACTGGAATACCCTTTAAAAACCTGTAGAAGAGGAAATAACTGATGTATTCCATCTATATTTGTATTCTTGCACATCATTGTTTTATACATATTGCACAGGCACTGTATAAAAGTGCCGTCTGATTTGTGAACATTCACTCACTGTTCTCCATTGGTCTCTGGGGGAAAGAAATGGCGGACCACCTGAACAAACTCAGCAACATGCTGCTTTAGCAGGTATATAACAGCATTTGGCCCTGCATCGAAGGTGTAGGCTACCTGGAGAGACAAGGTCACACCAGTAACTGAGCAGAGTGGTATTGATGACACAAGATTTCCGTTCCCCGTCATTTTGTAATACTTGTTTCACATACTACCGTACACATCTCCTTGCGCCATCTCAGAAAATTACTTCCCTTAACAGTTGCATTAGTTTCTACACAGACCTACTGAGGACCAATGGACCAGCCAACGGCTATCCGAAGACATGCTCTCCAAAGCAGAGATGCGGGTCACTCACACGTATCTCCCTATAGTGGCGGTTGTACTGATGGACCAGGCTGATGACTTGGCGAGACACGTTGTTCATGTAAAAGATAGGAGGGTATGTGTCGAGGCAGGTGGCGTGAAACTGGTTGCTGTCCTTCATGGTAAGTTCAGCAAATGCAGGGAAGTCCTTCTTGTGCACCGCTTCAATCATCTCCTCCATTCTGCCAGGGACTATAGAAGCAGCCCGATGCTACACACAAAGGGGAGCATAGCTAGTTACTAAACTCTTTCAGTGACAACAGTTTGTTGTGTATTGCTCAATACTAGAACAGTTTGTACAGCAACATTACAACATTATTCACAGAAGAGAATGCATGCTGATGGTTGAATTGAGAACCTTTAGAAGTTGGCTTGTTTTTACGCTGGTTTGCATTCCAGAGGTGCTGCAAATGGGTTTCCTCTCAGAATTGGCCTGTAATGAAGAAATGCCCATTATTTTGCTGTGAAGTTAAATTTGTATCTCCACAAGCACACACACACACACACACACACAATACTGAATACACATACAAACACACACCTACCACTAGTACAAGGACTCTGAGCTCAGGCCAATGAGTCTCTGGCTCCACCTGCTGAGCTAGACTATCCTTGCCATCTTCTTGCTGTCCCATAATCCATTGGACAAATCCTCCATACATACTCCTACATGCACTGCCAGAGCCTTGCCTGGCAATCCCTGACAACTCCCCTTCCACCCCATACACACGAGCCAGTGTGTAAACTGCAGCAGAGGAAATTAAAGCAAACATAAATCCATAGCAAAAATTCCACAGACAAAAAATACAAACAAGTATAATAAAATGTTAATTAATAACCCTTTTTATCATAGTTGATGGTGTGTTACAGTGTGGTCCACCTACAGCATTTACATTATTGAGATTTCATATGATGCATTGAGCGTCTATTATTGACCGTCACATACTAGCACACAGTCACTCACCTAAACAAGCAAAGCCAGCCGCTGAAGAGGCAAGTCCAGCTGCAGTGGGGAAATTGTTAACAGAACAGATGTGGACTTTATGAGAAAACCCAGGCACACCCATGTTGGTGTCCACATCATTGCGTCTCTTCCTTGCTAGTCGTCGAACTAGAGATGGCACAAAACAATGCAACACACATACTTTTACAAACATTACGACTCCATTTTTGCTTATGCTGTCTCAATGAACCCAACTTCTCACTTTCTCTAAGACACGACTGTAGTCTTGGATGGCTTATGTTCTCCTCTTTTCCATTAAGCCATAGACGATCCTCCTGAAATAGTCTGCCAGACGCAACTGTTGTAGTTGTTTTGAGCTAATGAGAAGATAGGTCAATGCATTTCTCATGTAATCCTAGTTCAATTTGCTAATATATAATAGCAAATCATATTGTAGCAACTGAAACGTGAAAAAAGTTGACAGTAGTCATGTTACCTGATCTTGATGTAAAGTAACACTCAACGAAGAGTTTATTGGTAGGACCAAATCCTCACTTTTCTTTCCCCCTATGAAATAATATTCATATAGAAAAAAACATTGATCGAATATTGCATATTCGCAAGCAACGGTTGATATCCTAAATCACTGACTGAACAATTGGTATTTGCAATAAATAAGGCATATATTGCAAAATGTAGAAAATGTGTTACAGACAAGGCTGAAGTGTGATATTACTCACAATATTTGATGACGGCTATATTTACAGGAGCAGTACACGTCACCATGTTTGTAATGTCGCCGCTGTCCATAGTAGAATCGTTACAGTTTACAAAGTTTACAAAGTTATAACATACATCTTACCATACAAACCATAAAACATTAACATACACATTGGCGGCTCAAGTAGCTAGCAGGTAGGCACACGATTATAGCGCCTTGTAAAGTCGCGTCCTATTGGGTGTAGCTGACCACATGACTAAGTTTAGCACCAACCATAGCAACGACATCTTACTATAATAACAACGACAACCAATTGGACACCATCAGACCACACTAGTGCGAATGACGGGCAAGGTCAGGTATCCACACATAATTTGCGATCTAGGCTGTTCAGACTGTTTATTATTCTAGATTAATATTTGACCCCAATGTAGAGACTAGTCCACTAGTCTCTAGTGGATATATATATATATATATATATATATATATATATATATCTCAAAACAAAAAACACCTATCCTTCCCTAAAGCCCCCCTCTAGAGAGCATTGCAAAGACTATTATAATGATGTGTTGTGTGTATTGTGGTCAGAGCATTGTGGGCTAAACACCAGATAATTTTTACAGCATGCAGACAGAACAGACAGTAGATATTCACTTGTACATATATGCTTAAATGCACACAAGTGTATACGCTTACATTCACTGACTATCTTTCAAAATGCAACTTAAAACTGCCTTTTATTCAAAAGCAATGTGCCCCAATTTATTTAAAAATCACAAATAATATAAGTTAACCATTTTATTTATTTTATGTAAATCTTTCAAACACATGCAAAAAAAAAAAAATGGCACTTTGATAGATCAAAGTGCTACATCAATGGGTACGGGATGCTAAGAACGGGTAGCACAAAAATAATAGTATAACAATTTCAAAGTCAAACTAAAATGCGTGAATGGTTGTATTCAGTTTGCATTATGTCCATTTTGTTTCTTAATAACAAAAATCAATAATGACAGAAGAGTAAATGACTGTATGGAAAGAACATGAAGGATAAAACATTGCCATTCCTTCGAGGCATATAGACTCTGGAACCATATTTTATGTGTAGCGTCTTATGTGTAGAATTCAGGGCTCCATCTGTAAAAGATTTTTGATAAGTCTCATAAGAGTCCTCTTCAATCTTGTCCTCAATCCTATTATTAAACGGCCCGACTTTCAAGGTTCTTGCTTAGAGTAGCATCAATTATTTAATGAAGAGCACTAGTAATCATCATCGTCGTCTGAGTCCATCACCCGCTGTCTGTTGAACTGAAAAACAGAGAGCAAAATAGGGTGTAAGGAAAGAGACTAATAGGTTAGTCAAATAAATTGTCAGAATATTTCCTGTGCACTTACTTTGACAGTTGTCTTTTTCTCTGTTTGTTGGCTGACCTTTTCTAGGATCTCAATTAACCCAGACTCTGAAATCTATAGAGGGTTAAGTTATAGAACAATAAAAAATGTACCCTCACCAACCAAACAGTCTGCAAAATATCTGGAATTTCTAACCATTCACTACATTTTTGTCATGATCATACAGGTGCTTGGCATCAGTCCTCCTGAGGCATGTTCCATAAAACAAGTTTACTAAATAAGCCAGGCTTCTGATAGTTTGACTTATTTTGTGTTGATTTGGTTCCATAAAGCAAACTCAACATAGTTTAAGCTCAGTAACTATGAAACTAACTTGGTCCAGGGCAGGGTAAGCCAATGTTGTTGCTTAACCAGAGTTCCTGTAACACTAACCAGGTGGGAAAACAATGCTTTTCTCACTGCATTCAAGTATGCTGCTTTATTTTACTTTAACCATTAGCCTCTCAGCTAAATGTTAATCTACCCCATGGTGTAGTAGTCTAACTAATAACTGCCAACAGTTAGCTATGTTTGTGGGACATCAAATGTTGCTAAGGAAAAATCTGGTCAATTATTATTGATGCGTGACTGACAGGTCACAAAGGTCTATTGGGGTGAACATGTCTCTGCATTTCAAAGGTGAACATTCTGATCATTTATAGGCAACCTCTCACCTTTCCTCCCAACTTCCCAAAGCGAGCCATTTGTATAAGGTAGTTCTCCACTGCTTTAGCTTTGTCTGGCTTCACCAATGCAAGATTGCTCACTGTAAAGGAGATAATTATTCCACTCAGTGTTAAACAGGCAATACTGATCAGTGGCCTACACTATGAATAGAGTTCAACCAAAAGATTTAACTCAGGGTTACGAACTCTGCCTGCCTAATTGGTGTTAATCGGTACTATGACTGTGATAAAGATGTTTGTGTATGGGCGTATGCTCTACACCCCCACCCCCCCCGTCCCCCGTCTCCCCGTCCGCTAATTGAAACAATGCATTTTTTTTACAAACAGAAAAGTGTAGCATGCTAAAGAATTCAGCCCCCTCTGAGTTAATACTTTGTAGAACCACCTTTTGCTGCAAGTCTTTTAAAATAAACTAACGTGTGTGGTTATAACGTCAATTACATTAGAACGTAATTTATACACATTCTTTATACTATAATTAGATCATGGGTATGCTATATATCATTTTGTGATTGAACACCAATAATAATGCAATGGGACTGACTTTACTTTATACAACAAAGATGCATATAGGTAATACTTGTGTATGTAGAAAATATTACATTCATGGAGGGTTCCCTCAAAACAGCATTATCCCTCCAAAAAGCAGCAATCACATTTATCTAATTAATTAAACACAGCAACTCACATCGGGCACGAGCTGACTGGTCTAGCACTTGGGCCAATATGGAGTTCCTCATCTCCGTTTCCCTGTACAGTTAGCACAGAGTTAGCACAACACCACAATTACCATATGATAACCATTTGTATCCCAAATAAAACACACAAACTTCAATGGACTATAGTGTGTTTTCTAGCTGCTGGAGGCAGGAGTGAAACAAAACAACCCGTGTGTGTGTGTGTGTGTGTGTGTGTGTGTGTGTGTGTGTGTGTGTGTGTATAACCCCTGGAAAACATTATGGAATCACAACACTTAGAGGATGTTCACCCAGGTTCTTAACTTCACAGTAAATTAACAAATAACAGATACTTTACAAAATAATGTATGTTTAATAGCTGAACATTTTGGCTTCATGACACATACCTTAAACAAATTCAATTATTTTAGGTAATGGCATACTTTTTACCAAATCAAGTATAGAAAATCATTATGTATGTGCAGATGTAACAGATGTAACATGGGTGTATTTCAACCTACCTCTGTTTAGCCTCCTGCTGTCCTTGTTGGTCATTTGATTCCTGAAAGGATAATAAGATTACCGTAGATCAACTTTATTGTAAATCATTTCCCATAATTTAATTGCTGTACTTTGTTGCATGCAACTGAACAAAATGTTGTTTCTCACAGACCAGGGACGTCACCAGACATGTATGCTTTATGCTTGTCCTTGCAATGTTACTAATTCTACACACATACATTTTCTATAAATCTGTTCTGGTCTTGAGGTGGGAAATTGTAGATCATACCATTGTGATTTGTGTAAATTGTGGATACATGGCCATATCAAGGAATGTTCATGAACACCCACTATCCACACAAACCCAACAAAAGGTAAAAAAATGTCTGTAGTATTAATATAGTACCCTCAATTATTTTAAATTTGAAACAGAAAGATATGCAGGGAACTGTTCATTTAGACACATATTTGTCAACAATGAGATAGTACTAAATTAAATAAATTACATACACAATCTAAATACATAGGAATATAATATGTTAAACAAGATCCCAAACAAGTAAGATACCAACAATATACAGCATCACAATAGTGTGTCCCACTGCCACATTGACCCCCTGCAGGGATTGGCGACATTGACCAAAACTCATATCCCGCCACGATTAGAAATGTTGATGGTACGATTACAGTCTGAGGACTATATTAATGTTTAATATAGAATTAAAACCATTATAATCATATAGATGTGTAGCCTAGAGAGTACGATTTGGTTGTTAGTGTACTGTATTACTGTTATGCAGGCATGATCGTATAAGCATACACAACACCTCCGTTTAGTGTTATTGTCCTATATTATTGATAAATTGACATCAATGTCAAGCAACTGTTTCTAGTAGACCATACTCATAGTAACATGAGTGTTGGTATTACTTTATTTTTTGTATATTGTATTGTTTTAACTAATTTTGAATTGTTTTTAATGACGTAGTGTGAAGCACTTTGTGTTACATGAATTTGTATGAAAAGTGCTATATAAATAAAGATTGATTGATTGATTGATTGATAGTATCAGAGAAAGGTAATGTTAAACATGTATAATGTATGACATGGGGCGCATTCTCCCATGTATCATGTATGTAACTGTGTTACAGACTGAACACACACACATGGTTGGTAGGCTATGCTGACTAACATAATAAAAAGTGTGAAAAAGTGTGCTGTATGACATGGCTAACAGGCTAGGCTACAGCTAAGATGGCCAGCTAGCTACGGTAACCTTACAAGCAACATGAATTAATTTAGCATCTCCTTATATGGTGGGTAAAATACAAAAACGCAATCTACTCGTCTTTTTCTTACCCCGTGTTGTGCTTGCAGTTCAGACATTCTTTGTCGTCTGATTGTTTCTAATTCCTCGTCTGCCATTGTGTTAAAAAATACAATTAACCAGAAGATGTATCTTACAGGGCCAAAACAGATCTACTATATGAGCACAAAAGTGAGCAAGCAAGGCCCAGTTGGGTGCGTAGCATAGGTTACTACAGACCAGTGTAATCAACTGCAAAACACCATCACACATCAAGCCCTAACCAATCGAGGACAGAGTCTGTGTTTTCTTCTTCGACGGTACGGCCTTATTGCCATCTACTGGGCAGAATGTGAACCTAGATTGGGAATTCCTAAAAAATAAATATCGCATAGGTCTAATATAAATAATATACTTAATATACTAAACGGTCAGACTTTGGGAAGTTTAAATAAAACATGTTTTATATGTATTGTATGTATGTATATATATGTATTATATGTTTCGATTACATGTGCTACATAGACTACAGGTGTCTTCAAGAGTAGGCTATGCAGTCATAGACTACCACTGAGCAGATCCTGCTGTTCTGAAGACCTCGACCCACTGAATGGCCATGACCACTAACATCTCCCTAGATTACAGGTGATCTGTTGACCTTGTTGATGCTGTTCAGTGTTCCTGTTATTGTATGTAGCTCATCTGTTTTTATTCATATGTTGGCCAATAGGCAGTAGTCCTAAATTAGAAAACTGTCTTAAATTATATTACTGATCCAAATATGTATTTGGCCGTGGATAACATTTGGGTGTGTAGCCTATTATATTCCAAACAATTCAATTTTGTCATCCTATTCCCATCACACTGAACATCAAAGTGAGCATCATTACCTTAGAGATATGTGGTCATGGCTAGCTAGCTGTTCTCTACTTTAACGGTACTTCTCACACAATATCTATGTTGGTGCACTGTTTAGTCCTTTTTTACGCGTGCAGATGGCCGTTCCTGGTCACGAACTATCTAAAAAATATATTTTAAAAACAAATAAATAATCTTCTAAATAGATTATGGTCGGATATGCCAATCAATTTATTTATTATAAAATAAACTAATTTCTTTTCAACAATAAATCATAATCAAAACGGTGTACACCATCTCCCACGGTCAAAAACCATGTACCTTGCTGTGAACACCTGCATCCATGGATGCATTGTAAAGCCTGCACCAATCAACCTAAGCCTCAAAATAGACTTGTGGTGGTTGTACACAGCGCCACTATGTGGAATACCCCGGAATGGCTCCACCACTGACAATTGTTCCACTACCCCGATTGCTTCTTCCACCTGTGAAATGTAGAATTATTATTCTCTCTTCTCCATAGTGAGTTAATTTACAAAACAAGAAGAAAGAAAAGGTAAATAACTGTATAATTATATATTTGAATACTTTGCAACTGTTGTCAGATTATGAATATACAGGAAACACAGTAGGCCATATGGCAGGTTTGAATTAGGCTACATTAATACGTTTACTAATGTTTGATTGATACCATTTTTAAAGCGAAACATAATGCACTCACTGTCCACTTTATTAGGTACACCTTGCTAGTATTGGGTAAGGCCCTTTTTACCTTAACAACTGTGGCATACTTTCAACAAGGTGTTGGAATATTGACATAGCAGGCAGTTGTTGCAGATTTGTCAGCTGCACATCCATGATGTAAATCTCCCATTTCACCACATCCCAAAGGTGCTTTAATTGGATTGAGATGGTGACTGTGGAGACCATTGGAGTAGGACTACAGTCAACTAATTGTCATGTTCAAGAAACCATTTTGAGACAACTTTAGCTTTGTGACATGGTGCATTATCCTGCTGGAAGTAGCCATTAGAAAATTGGTACACGCTGGTCATAAAGGGATGCACATTGTCAGCAACAGTACCCAGGCTGTTACATTTCAACACTGCTCAATTGGTACTAAGGGGCCCAAAATGTGCAAAGAAAATATCTCCCACACCTTTACACCACCAGCCTGAACAGTCAAGGCAGGATGGATTCATGCTTTCATGTTCTGACTACCATCTCAATGTCGCAGCTGAAATCATTTTCCAACCTTCTATTGTCCCAATTTTGGTGAGCCTATGCAAACTCAGTTTCCTGTTCTTAGCTGACAGGAGTGGCACTCGGTGTAGTTTTCTGCTGCTGTAGCCCATCTGCTTTAAGGTTCAAAGTGTTGTGCATTAAGAGGCCTTGGTCGTAATGAGTGCTTGCCTTTCTATCATCTCGAACCAGTCTGCCCATTCTCCTCTGACATCAACAAGGCATTATCGTCTACACAAATGCCACTCACTGGATATTTTGACCATTCTCTGTAAACCCTAGAGATGGTTGTGCGTAAAAATCCAAATAGATCAGCAGTTTCTGAAATAGATCAGCCCGTCCAGCAACCAGTCACTTAATCCTCTTTCTTCCTCATTCTGAACTTCAGTAAGTTGTTTTGACCATGTCTACATACCTAAACGCATGTGATTAGCTGATTAGCTATTGCGTTAACAAGCAGTGGCCAGTGATTGTATCCCCATTTAGAGCATCAGTGGATTTGTTTATTAAGCATTTCCCACACATCTCATGTGTGAGAAGACAAAAAAAAAAAAGAAAAAGATTTGTAGCACCGCACTGCCATCAAACACACCAACTCTAGACAATTATTACTATGGTTTATTCCTGTAAAATCCTGCTACAAACCATGCAGCAACCAGGTAGGTAGGTCAACCATCTGAATATTATTAGCTCAGATGCATTAACCAAACCCTCAAATAAACCATGACCGAGAACAGATTACATGCCTTTCTGCAATAACATGTCATGTTTACTATCAATTAGACAGAAAAGCATGAACATATATTTGTTCAAAACATTTGCCTGTGATATACATATTGACAGTTTATATAGTAATTACAATAATATTTAATAAATGTTCTGATATGTATTACACAATTAGAAGCCCCCATCCCTCCTCCATATACAGTATTATATAGAGATTCTAGTCTTCAGTACTTTTGGCTCTTGATCTCTAAATAAAAGACAGAGGGCCTTCATGAGGTTAATTTTGGACCTCTAGCTCCCCCTATATGTACTGTAAGAGAAACGACTCAAGAGTAAAGGAATGTGGAACTTTTCGCTGGGATTGTTGATGGTGAACACAATCTGCAACAAAAGCATATGATATTAAGTAAGTGTATATCATGTGCTAAATCAAGTTAAAGTTCCTTAAACATGTATTTAAATCAATGCACCAAAAAGTATACTAAAGGGTTATTTTCCTCACCTCAACATATGGATAGAAACTGGTTTCCCCAAGACTTTGCCAGTACTGAGCAGTTTCAAAACGCAGTTTGTACACACCAGATGTGAAAACATCTTTGGTAAGAAGTCCTGGACAACGACCATCCTTGTTAGTCATCCTAAGAATAGATAGAACCTTAAGTCTTCATAGAAAAGAAAAAAAATGTATGCATGTATGTATAATTTGCTTGTGTCTGAGGTTTTACCCTGTTGTTATTAAAATCCAAGCAGCAGATGAAGATTCTTGTCGATGAAGGCTAAGAGACATGTTTGACCCAGGAACACCAAGGGCAGTGTTTAAGACATGGGTAGTCAGTGAACTATGTGGATCTGCCATTCCCGCACTCTAAAATATGTAAAAAAATATACTCCAGGACATTATGAAATATACCAAATTAAATGATAAGAGCCAGACTACAGACTTGAACATAATTCCAGCAAACTGAGTGTAATGTCAATTAAATCTATTCACCACATGGACATCTGACAGCCTGTTTCACCATAGGATGCATGGTGTGCAGCTAATAGTCTACATCTGGAAGGCATATGCTATAATATGCCTTGCTGCCATGCAACCATTTCAGTTTAGTCAAAGTGCCATGCTGTTGCTTTGATCAGAAGCAATTATCATTGACAGAAACAGAACAAATCATGCAGTCCAATCCATGTTGCAGTCATCACGTTTATCAGCCTGCACACACACACACACACACACAATCTGACAAAAGTGAGTACACCCCTCACATATTTGCAAATATGTGAGCATATCTTTTCATGTGACAACAATGAAGAAATGAC
>JAODLL010077469.1:0-15989 GCA_026546735.1 Forbesichthys agassizii | reverse complement strand
TACATCTCCCTCTCTCTTCCTCCATCAAAAAAAAAAAAAAAAGGGTTGTCGTGGCAAATGTCGCGTCAACGCCCACAGATTCTCAGGGGAGACCGTGACAGTCTGCCAGCGCGTTGTTTGTCTCTCTCGGAGCTGCTACCATGACACCCTTGGGCATCGGGAACCAGGACCAATCCCTAGTCCCGCCTACCCGTCTGTGATCTGTCCCATGTGGTTGAGTAACGCTTCACGCCTAGGTGTGTGCATGGGACCCACATATGGAGGGCTTCAATTAGTGACGCGAGCCTTACTCCTGCTTCCCAGTTCTGTCTGTCTCTTTCTCCGCCTTGTGTTTTCTTTGTAATAAACCGGCCCCTGTTGGTGACTTTCCTCTGGCACCTTACCAGAGGTTAGCAGATATCTGCCTGCAAAATGCAAACGTCCACTGTCGTGTGTTGGCACTGAACGTGCCAATGTTGCCATGTTGTCGTTGACATTTGCCACGACAACCTTTAAAAAAAAAAACGAAAAAAAACCCCAAACTATTATTCAAATGTTTTATAGCTATTTTGTGTTGAATTGGATTGTACTTTTTACACATTTTTTAAAGTTGTTTTTCTAGATGTACTTCAGTCTTTTCTAAAATTAGTTGTTTGTGTCTGTAATCGACATTACAAATCCCATGAAATCAATAGACTTCTTTATAGCTTTCAGACATTTTCTACCTATCTCTTGTGTTTGACTTTTTTTTCCCCTCTCAAAATTTTCTTGAGGTAAAGCTCTTTGTGTTCAGTCCAAGCAGTAAAAGCGTAAGTGGGTGGAAAATGCGTTTACAGTTGTATTGCATTTATCCGGTGGGCAGGACACAACACGACGGCTTTGCATATGAAAATGCTGAGATCACCATTTTTCTGTAATCACTGACTGATACAGGCCTATATGGGGAGCCTTCATAGGTCAGTGGTGCAGGCGAAGAGCTGGGACGACACAACAGTGTGTAATTAATCATGCGCACATACCGTGCATGAGACCAATTATCAGAAAACCAATTATGTTAATTGTTTGTTATTTCAGGTTGGCCACCACTTGACCTCATGGAAATAAGAGATTTGATTAGACCACATGTTGCCCTATTCAGCAAGCCCCCCAATGTTTAGCGCAAAAGCAATCCACTGCACCTAAATGGAACCTTTTCTTTGCCACAAGTACCCCCATTTTAGGGGTCTTTCACGCTTAACGCAGTTATTTTGGCACTTTTTGTTTTTGTGTGATCCTTGTCTTGTATTTTAAGAGATTAGTCTTGACCTCATTTGTATTCTTGGGTCAGTTTCCTAGCTGATTAGGCTGAGTCATAAGGGGGTCATTGAGGTCGCCAATAGACAAGGTTGACCGCTATGTTGTTGAGCTACGTTCTGGCGACGTGTTCACTCAAGCAGAGAACTATTTGCCTTCCGACAGGTTGACTGGCTCTCTAAGAGATTGTAAAACAACTGTAGTGTTGCATGCTGTCGCACCCCGTTGTTCTTTTACAGTTCTAACAAACCTAGTATTTACATTTTAAAGCATCAGAATGTGAAGAGCATTTGTGTTCATCTGCACTATTGAGCTATTCAGGCCCTGCCATACTGGGTAATCTGTCAGGGGTACACACTGATGAGTCACTCTCTCAATGCTTACTGACCTTTTTCTGTCTCCTGTTTGGTTAGTTTTTTTTAAAAAGCAGCAGATTTGCAGACAGTGATGTGTGACTAGATTGCTGAGTCAAGGCCGAAGGCTTATATTTGCAAAACAAAACAAAAAAAGCTGCCCTTTAATTAAGTACTTAACTGAAAATATGTTGAATTTAGATGCAATAAATAGTTAGGTACTTCAGTTAGGGTACCTTATCAACTTCATTTGACAGTTTTACATTTAGCAGTGGCTAGTTCAACAATAGGCATATTTCAAACCTCTGGTCTAATAACTGATATTTTTTATTTTTATAAACGGGAAGTTAACTTAGTGAAGGGTTTGATCCAGAAGCAATTCAGATTGTTTTGCAGTTCGGCTTGGTTGCTAGCTTGGCCTCAATATTAGCTGATTGTTGTGGAAAAGACCAAGGGCAAATGCATTGTAGCTGTCATTGTTGTACTATTGCCATTATGGTGAAGGAGAATAAAAGGCATCGCCTCTGTTCCCCCTGCCATCTTTAATCGTGAGCATATTTTTCCATTACAGGTCAACAAGTGTATTGTGCGTTTCCCTGAGCAGGCGTCTACACAAGTGACCTTTTCAACTTAAACTAAAGGGACCCAGCCAAGATGGTGCTGAGAAACCACTTGGCAATAGTTTAAGGTGCGTGCGCATTGAATGTCCAGCCTAGATTTTGTGGGCAGTTTAGCTCACCTCCAACTTAACAAACAGAGCCTTGTAGAGGTGCGCACTGTGACCCAGGTGTACAATTAAAAGTGACCCATAATATTTGTGTAGCTTTTACTGGGTTCAGAGCCAGGGACAGCTCGGCAGACGACCTCGATGTCCGTCACTCTTATTCCATTAAAGGGGATGGGGGTGGGAGCTTGAACCAAAGTGTAATGAGAGACTAGGTTTTCTGAAGTCATGGTTGGCTTGTAGCACCCTCGGGAGAGATGCCAAGGCCCTGTTGGCGTTCATGACATGGCCCACATCCAAGTTCTTCAAGACAGTTTTCAATAAGATATGGCACACTTTAAAATCTGTGGCACGATGCAGACGAAGTCAGTCTGTCTTATCATGTCTTTGTTGGGTTTCCACAGGCATACTGTGTTTGAGTTATTTACTCATACTGTAAATAGTTTTTCATTTGTTAAAACCGTAAATTGTACATGCTGCTACTTAAAAATCTCTCCACATGGATCTCATCTTTAAGAGACATTTCGCTTTTCAGTCCCTTAGCAAAAAAGATAAAAACAATCTACTGATCACATTGCCATTTTTATTAAGGAGCTTTGCTAATGTGAGTTTTTAGTGTTCAGTCAGCTATGTTTTAAATCTGACCTACTATTCTTTTGTACACCTGACGGAATTGCTTTTATTTGCTTTTGTGCCATTATAGGCTAAAATGGAATGCAGCCTGCTATTTGTCCAAACCTAAGGACTTGGGCTCTCAGCTGCTGTGGATCCCTAAACACATGCATGGACTAATTGGTACCCTTTCTGCAAAGTCCTCTGGGACAGAGACACAAACAAATATCACCCAGGGAGAACACCCGACCTTAAGTGGGTTGTTTGTCTTTAAAAGCCTGGTAGGAAGGAAAGAATTGTCTAAAGTTTGCTTGATTCTCAAACGGGGAAATTCTGCCTGCATTATTAGATGCAATTTTTGGTTTAAATGCATAAGGTCAGGCAATAGAAATGGAATTATTATTTTGTTTTTAATGAGATCCCATGAGAGCACGGAGCTGTAATCTTAGTGACTCAGTTCACTTTCCAACACCTTTTAAGGTATCATGAAGGAGGGGGTATTAAAAGAAGCCTTAATTTAGGAGTGAAAGGGTTTCTTGGCCGCCATCTCTGTGTCATTTGATATTACGTTTTTGATCTGTTGGAGCCTCTATACACTAAGCTTTTTGTGCAATGTAGTGACATCTTCTGTTCTGAATCAAACTTAAGAAATGACATCTAAATTAAATGACTGAAGCAGTTTCTGATTGACAATAGCATGTATAAGCTCATGTTAAACGGCATAGCGCTAACTGTCTAAAGCGTCAGCGTTGGACATTTTGTGGGTCATCTGACGTGAATAATAGATCACGGATAATGGGGTGAAAAAGCAGCTTCACCACAGAGCACATGTACAACCACATCTGGCTCACGATGATCGTTCAGATCTTGTAGAGGCATACAATTACACACTGAAATAGATGTAATGTTTGTGTTGATGACTGCCAAGTAATCAATGCTCACTCTTTATTGCAGTGTGCAAGGATCCACCATACAAAGTGGAGGAATCTGGATACGCAGGTTTCATCTTGCCCATTGAAGTTTACTTCAGAAATAAGGTATATTACTTGACTTTCTCTTTCACTAAACATGGTTTCTAAGTGGTTTTAGTAAAGTTCTACTTGAATCTCTAGGGGTGACATTTATCCAACTTTACAGCAGGGCAACAATAACAATCTATTGTGATAATATAAAAATATAACATAAAAAATCAACATCTACATTTCTCAATGCCAGTGTAAGTGCGGTTACGCCCTTGCGGCACCAACTGGCTTGTTATGTTCAGTATTTAAGTCTTTTGGTTTTTTATGAATACCTCCAAATTGATTAAGATTTCACCTGTGCTCTTTTGGCAGCAGAAAGAGCTCATCAAGAGCTTTAATTTTATATGCTGAATAACTCCGTTTCGCCAAAAATGTCACTTAATTGGTTCTCACCCCTCGATCGGTTAGTTGGGTGTACAATGTGTAAACCGTTTTTTTTTTTTTTTTTTTGTGTTAACGTATTCTCTGCTTTAAACAAGGTTCCCACTTAACGGGAATTTAGAAATGTCTGGTAATATCCATTGCTTTCTTTTTCCCCATTTATTGATACATCCTTAATATCACAAATAAGCTAAACTGCTTAAAAATAACTTTAGTTATTGAAACGTCCAGGAGCTTCTCCTTAAGAGCGAGAGCTCCTGTTTAAACCGTGTTTGTGTCTTAACGTCACAGAACACTTCATGTTCTAACCCAGTAACATTTCTACCGAGTAAAGAATACTTCAAGCGAACCAAGAAAGAAAGTCATAACTGTAACGGCACGGTGTGGACGGAAAGATAAAGACAAAGGCAAAGTCTGAGCCCAGTGCTACTCTGTTCCCTTTGATCTTCACGGTGGCCCACCTCTGCCCTCAGGAAGAACCGAAGAAGGTGCGCTTCGACTACGACCTGTTCCTCCACTTGGAGGGCCACCCGCCCGTCAACCACCTGCGCTGCGAGAAGCTCACCTTCAACAATCCCACAGAGGAGTTTCGCAGGAAGCTGCTGAAAGCCGGCGGGGTATGTCGGGGATGGAGGGGGTGGGGGTGGGGGGGGAGGGGGCAGGGGGCCAGGGCATAATGCTAGGGAGGGGATTAGGAAGCTAAAGAGGGACTAATGGAAGACAGACCCTTTGCTCTGCACTCTAGAGTTGAGACGTACTGTAACAAACTTGTAAGGGAACTTGTAAGTTCACCAAATATACATGGGTTTATTGTTTATTACGCATGGGTTTCTGAATGCGGCACAGTGTGAAATTGTTACGACACGGTTGAAGGGTGTACGTTTGTAATCACTGTGCGGCTGCTTGGCAAACTTGTGTCTCTGGTTTAGTTCCAACATTGCGGGGCTGTTTTAACGCTGTCTTTGTCGTCCCATTCTTATCAGCAACGAGACCCTCACAAACGAAGCTCAGAAGACTCTAAAGTAAGATTTCAAGATTGGGGCGATTAAGTGTTTTTAATTTGCCTGTGTACGCAAAAAGTGGCTCAAATGTCTTTATTTTATAGATATTTTATAGATATTATGTTTTAGTTTTTTTTTTTTTTTTACATTCGTTTAGTTAGTTTCATGTTAGAACAGTCAATCTTCACGGACCACAGCCATACCACAACCCTGCACTGAACTATACGTGCGTTGAAACGGACGCGGTGCCGTTTCCCCGCTGCCATGCTGTGGCCATAGCTGCCTGTGTGAGGGATTCCAGTAATAATAGCCTACTAAGAGTTTGAATGCGTGCTTTGTAGACACGCTGCTGCTCTTGGCTATGCTTGGCATGGAAGGTGCAGAATCCTTTACCTATTAGCTTTCCTGTAATCTTTACCGAACAAACAAAAGGTGCTCTTCAGTCTAAACCACATAAGAATATACAGTACAACATACATTTTATATTTTAATGTCACCAGGCTAACCCTGACGTATCCACATATATGCTCATAACATAATTTAAGTAGTTTAGTTCTTTAGTTTCTTGCAAAAATGTATCATTATCTGTGCTAACCAATACGCAATTCAGTTTGACTGTTAACGTACATGGTCCTCACCTGTTATGGCTTCTCCAACACCAGTAGGGATGTCGTAGAAGACGTTGCTCAGTTAAAATGTGTGTGTGTGTGTGTGTGTGTGTGTGTGTGTGTGGCTCATGTTTCCGAAGCGGTACATTGCTGTTTAAATTAATGCAGCTGCTGATTAATATACTGTCACCCCCTATGGCAGGTGATGGTAATGCAGGAGGGGTCTACCTCGCTGTTTGGCCAGCACCTGAAGCTGCCCTCACTCTCCAGCAGCTCCCTGACCACCACCTCCTCTTCTTCCTCCATCCTCGACTCCAAGAAGGGCAAGAGCTCAGGAACAAAGGTCAGCTCAGGTTTCCAGGTACAGCCTGGAACCAAGCAAGCTCTCCCTGTGTATTTCTACTGCCACTGCTAACACACCCAGCATTGCCTTTTAAAAGCTCCCCGACCCAAAAATACTGTATCTGGTATACTCTAGAGAAGCACAGATTGTGAGATTCCGGGCCGATGCCAGTGCCGATGTTTGAAATAACAAATTGGCCGATACCGATACTCCGCACAACATTTTCTTTAGCTTTATTAGTATTTTAAGTTTTTAACAACCCGCACACGGCACCCGTTGCCCTCTTAAGCCATGCCAGAATGTTGTTCACCCAGTGGCTGTTGTTGAGTTATCTGAAACTGAATAGGCTACTGTGTTGTACTAGTCAGACCAAAGATAACCAACAAAACATTTAGCCAGGAAAAAATGGTTGCGACACAATAGATAAACATCAGCCACTGCCATCATCGCATATCATCTAATAAGCAGGTGGCATTCAATGAGACTGTTGTTATCGACTGATACCGATATACTGCCGATATATCAGTGCATCCCTAATTACAAAGGTTACAAACATGTCCTAAGTGGCTTGCCATCCTCTCTGCCCCTCCTTTTACAGCAACATGGCTAACACATGGTTCTTAACCCCTCACCATCGAGTCTCTGTTCGCATTTGAACGTATAAACGGGGAGAAATGGTGAGGGGTTCGGTGTTCTGGGTCCAAATGAGCACAATGATCCATTGGGTCACAGATTCGTGATTAGCATCCAAGATGAAAACTACATACATATGTCCTATTTTGGAGTGGCGACATACTATGTCATAGCACTACATCAGGTACGACATAATGAACTGGCGTGTTGCTTCAATTACATGTGTTATTTTTAGTTCCCTTTTTGTTTTTAAAGGTGTCATTTACAAACCAGGTACCAGCAGAGCCCCTTGCACATGGAAACTGTTAAAAACCTAAACAATGACTGTGTGTGATTAATGGCTGTTCACACGGCGCGCGCGCGCGCGCACACACACACACACACACACACACACACAGAGCTTTCCAAATGATCATCCATTGATGTCTTATGTCAAGCAAAGACATTATATTACTGTAAAGTAATTATTTCTGGGCTGTAACAAGGTATATAATTTTAAGTAGGCTACTAAGTAAGACATAAGTCTTGTTTAATGATATGACAGCTGTATATTTTTCCCTCATGCATACTTAGTGAATGGAAAAGCAGTCTGTTTTTGGTCCATGTCATGCAAAATTATTTTTATACATTTATATATTTTTTGCTGCAAAAGATAAATATACAAGTACACAGTCATAACCACCATAGACTTGTATTCAGATACTAAGAGGAAATGAGACAGTTTAGTTTAACATTGACTACAGGCCTTTCAGATCCCTCGTCGTGAGCCACTAGCCTGCAAACCTATTTCTTTCCGCTGTTGATATTTCAGCTGCAGCTGCTTGTGGACATTCATCACATCGCTCGCTGGCGTTCAGCTCTCTTGCCTCCTGCGTCCATTCAGGACACACTCAAATCAAAACAGTGTCGCTCCGCGGCCCTCCGCGCTGGCGCCTCACACACAGAAATGCATTGTGAAGTAAAGCGTGGCGCTACGGCTTTGTTGAGCGAGCGGTGTTCACCACTTAGTTTACGTTACTACTTACGAACCCAAGGCTGTGTAGAAGTATCAGATCATTTTTTTCAACACGCACAGAGAACTGTAAACTAGTAAAAATGTGAGGAGATATTTGTAGAATTTGACAAAGTGTATTAAATTAGCATTTAGCTTGCACTATCTGACTTTACCTTTAACACAGTGGTTATGCTGAAAAGCTTGAGCACCGCATGACTGTTCCAGACTGACAGAGCTCTCGGAGATCAACAGATTCTCTCTGTTCTTACGTTGCCGGTTCTCCACCCCCTGCAGCGAACTACTTATTTTTTTAGTGCGAGTAGGGCTGGCAGTTTTACACCCTGAGGGTCAAAGGTCAGGGGCAGATGGACAGAATGAAAGGGGGGGGCTTTAGAGGTGGTTGGGCCCAGTCACAACACACCCTGCGGTCTAGACCGCGTTAATGGCTTTACTGTGTTGATGAAGTATTGACAAGGGGTCTGGAGGGAGGACCTGGGAGTGAGCGGCACAGTTTCTCGTCTACGCGCACATCCTCATTCTTTTTTTCCTCCTTTCTTTTTGGTGTGCGAACGTGTGGCAGCTTGAAAGGTTCCTTCATCCTTCCCCGACATCGTCGGACAATGGAAGCTCCAAGTTTGCAGCTTAAGTCTGCGGGGCTGGGGGCGGGGGGAGGGGAAGGGGAGGGGGGGGGTTGACTGAAGACACCCTTTCTCTCTCCGGTGTTGCCGTGGGTGCGAACGCCCTTCCTGGCGCATGAAAACCAAACAGCAGGGTGGCGGGCAGGCCCTCTCTTGTGTGAAAGAATGAGGATTAGCACTCCTCTGGCCGTGGCCCTGGTCGCCCGGCATTTGCTCACTTCGTCGTCGTCTGGGAAGTGTCCCGTCGGACACGTCCCGCAGCGAGCTTACGCCTGGTCACGGTCAATAGAAACGTGTTGGTGTGCAGTGGCAATGCAGCCAGGAAAGTGTAGTTATCTCAATGAATTAGAAAATTGTGGGAAAGTTAAGTCATTTCAATAATTCAATTGACAAAGTGAAACTCATATAATGGATTAACTATACACAAGGTGAAAAAGTTTAAGCCTGTATTGTTTTAATCTTGATGATCACGGCTTACAGCTCATGAAAACCCCAAAGTTTGTATCTCAGAAAATTTGAATATGACATGAGACCAGTGGGAAAAAAACATTTGAAAACAGACATGGAATGTTTACACAAATCGTTCAAAATTCAAAATTTTTTCACAAACGTTCGCCACTGTTTGCCAATTCTGAACGCACCTCAGGTTACTTTGATAGCAGCCTTTAACTCGTCTGCATTGTTGGGTCTTGTGTCTCTCATCGTCCTCTTGACCATACCCCATACATCTTCTATGGGGTTCAGGTCAGGTGAGTTTGCTGGCCAATCAAGCACAGTAATCTCATGGTCATTGAACCAAGTATTGGTACAGTACCTTTGGCAGTGTGGGCAGGTGCCATGTCCTGCTGGAAAATAAATCAACAAGATTAAAACAAATACAGGCTTGAACTATTTCACTTTGTGTGTCATTAATCCAAGATACGGTATATAGATTTTCACTTTGTCAATTGAATTATTTAAATGTATTAACTTTTCCACAATATTCAAATTTATTGAGATGCACCCGAGATGTACGTACGTACGTACGTACACATACACACAGCTCTGGAGAGAATCAAGAGACACTTTTGCTATATTGTTTTACATTTACAGTATATTTGTTATTTTTTAAAATGTACGTTGGTCTGTTAATCTTTTCCACAGCTGTATATGCTCATTGGTCATTTTTTATTTCCTTCAATTAGTTTCTTATATGTTGAGTAAGCCCATATCTGTGCCATCCCAGACATCAAGATATATATGTGCTTGACCGTTCCTATTTCACATCTGACCCCTAAGTTGAATGTCTTCTTTCTTAAAACAACTATTTAAGCTAGTTTGTACCCAATGTCATACTGTAAGTTCTCCACAATTTATAGACTTTGGCGACATGGTGAGTGCAAAAATAAAAGGTTTCCAATATTCATCGTCTTTCATCGTTGTTGTTTCGAGAAGCAGTTTAGCATCAGTCTTCTACTTGTCATTCACAGGACGGCTCTAAAGGAGGCGCCCCCGCCATTCACAGCGCCCCCCCTGCTTGCCCTGCCAACAGCAGCATCGCCAAACTCCACAAACCGTCCAAGGAACACAAGGAGAAGCCTTCGAAAGACTTGAAAGAGCCCAAAAGTGCCTTCAGAGACTGTGTCTGGGAGTCCAGCAAAGCCCCCAAAGAACCCAGCAGGAAACCCAAAGAGAACCAGCCACTGCACGACGTCACCCCTAAGATGGGCTTCAAGGAGCCTAAGTCCTTTTCCAAGGAGCGGCGGGCCGAGGGTCCGTCCCACAGGGCGGGCTTCAGCAAGCGGCCGGCAGCCCCGGAGGCCGACGACCACGTGACCAAAAAGCGCAAGAAGGGCTTTTCGGACATATCGGGGAAGCAGACACTGGGGCTGGACGCCCATGCCCACTCGGATAAGAAACTGCTGAGGGACAGGACCCAGATGCGTCCGGGCAGGTCGCGGACCGACGGCGAGGCGGAAGAGTCCAGGAGGGGGCTCGTGTTGCCGCCCTTCCAGGAGCTGGTGGACCCCAATGACTCCGACGCAGAGGACATGTCCACCAAGTCGGACGTGAGTGGAGACCCATTGTACTGTTTGCTGTGGTGTGTTCACAGATGAGCAATGTGTGTTGGTTGTGGTGCGTTCACAGATGAGAAATGTGTGTTGTGGTGCGTTCACAGTGGTGAGTTCAAAGATGAGCAATGGTTGTTGTGGTGCGTTCACAGATGAGCAACACTTAAAGCCACACAACATTCCTCCACGCCCTCACACATAGAAACGCATTGTGTAATAAGCTAGCGAAATGCCGAGAGATATGTGTTGACTTTGACAGAAAGCGTATCTTACATTTAGCTTGCAGTAGCCGACCACACTTTTTACAGGGTGAGTCGGCGAACGTTAGCTAATACGCGTTTTGCTAAACTCAGCAGTGGGCTCCTCGCTAGCGGCCCGGTCTTTGTGCGTGCTGTGAAATAATCTGGTGTTTCTACACAGCCAGGGCTCTGTAAGTGAGAAGACCACTTAAGTGGTGCAGACCGCACCACACAACACTATCCTAGCCTTGGCGAATCATGGGGGCGAAGCTTCTGATGGAATGTTTTTGTTTTGATCGAGCTCAAATATAAATAACTGACTCTTTTTATGTCTTACCAATGCAGGACAGAGAGGATTTACAGTAATGTCATAAACAGTTGTCCTGTCTTTTTGTCATTCTTAATTCGTTTGAACACATAAATCAGGAAGTCATACTGGTAAGATGATTCTTTTTTTTCTTTTTTTTTTTTACGATGGAATCTGTCACTAATCAATCCATCCATGGCTGTTAAAAAAAAAAAGAAGGGAAAAGAAAATGACCAACAGGGAGGCAACCTCCTTTTTAACAGTGGCCTGGCTGGCTGGATTGTTAGAGGGGGGTAGGTAGACTACTATAAACCTGGTGGGTGTTCAGATGGGTTTTGTCTGGGTGGCCAAACAGAAACTAAACTAAAAGAGCTTTTTTATTCCCAGTACTTGGTAACTGTTTCCTAGTGCCCATAGATTAATTTTATGACCCAGAAGTCCTTCAGAAATAGATGCAAATAATGCAGGATTTGGTTTATCATGTGCCCTTCATGCTAATAGATCAAAGGGGTAAAAAGCATTATCTCATTATTGGACTCTGTGTAAAGTGACAGGCTTTTTACTGCGTTGCCAGGTTTACCACATTTAGTAAAGAACGTCCCCATAAAAGAGCGGTGTTTCAAAGCCAAATAGCAGACAAGGAAGATTTATGGTTTTATTACACCTGACAAGAATAGTGAGAGGAGGCAATGAATGGCACAGAGGTTGTCCTTTAATCTTTTTGGTTGCTGGTTAGGAGAAACTGGCTATGCATTCAACACTTCAGGCAGAAAGATCCATTGTCCACCTGTCTCTTCTGCACTTTTTGCTTTTATGCACATGCTGTGGCCATGTCGACATATAAGAACTTAAAGGTCCCCTATAAATACTTGTTTTGTCAGTTGTGTTGTTAGTTGGGTAGTTTGAAGGGACATGAAAGTGCTGGACCAATTTATAATGACGTAACGTGTAATTTAATAAACGGTCCCCTCATGCATTTTGTAAAGCAAGCCAGTCAGATTTGGCTCCAGGTGTGACAACATTTCCTGCCTCCCATCAGATAGCCAGTCAAGTTTGGGTATGTTTAAAAAGTGCAACACCAATTGAAACCGAATGTTCACCTCGATGGGAGAAAGGACTGTGCAGAATGGCATTCAACTCATAACCATATGGGGCCATTTTAAACCTTTGACGTAACTCTGTGGACCTTCTCTTCTTGGAATATGTGTGTGTATGTGTTAAGAGTGTTAGAAGACTGGATTGCAAATGGAGACGATGGATACTGGGCGAGTGGAGTATCTCTCCCCCCCCCCCCTTCCCTCCTTCCCAAGCACCACTCACATCTCATGTACTGCTTATTTGATCCCTGTGGTTGGCTCCCCTGCGCGGGCGTATAGACCTGGGCATGTGGGGAGGAAATGGGGTGTAGGTGATGACACGAAGGGAAAGCAGGCCAGCGTTTTCACGTGAGAAGCCCCTATTTTTTGGTATTTTCTAATTAGTTTTTTTATTGCAGGGCGAGTTTAAGGATCAGCGTAGCAAAGAGATTTGTCACCTCTGGGAGTGCGTTGAGAAACGGCCCGTTCATGTTAAAACAGTCCAACCGACCGCCCGCACGACGCACTGCCTGAATGACAAAGGCAGGGCTCTGTAGTATCTGTATGTCACTGCTCACTTGGCAGATTGGGGCCAGGATTTACTGCGTCGTGTTTTACGACGAAACCTGATAGGCATGGGGTGCCTATACTGTAGGTTCCTGTTTTTTCTTTTTTTCCAACTGGCTGCCATTGCCCGCCATGTTCTAGAAGCTCTAGAACTGTAACTGCACATTTATGGTGCGTTTAGTGTTTGGGAATGCCAGCATTTCACTTCAAACAAGGCCATTTTTGTTTGGATTAACCTACAGTGCCAGGATGAAAGGCTCTATAATTCACATTAAAAGTACTCCGTTTGTTCAGCCCCTGCTGAAACCAAAGAATCTCTGTCAGCCGGGCCAAATCCGCCGACATTTATCTTTGTGACCAACATGGCTAGGCCAGGAGCTTAGAGAGTAGGACCAGATTGATGCAGGCAAATGGCTACTAAAGACTGTTTATCGTCCTTGAAGAGGACTGCTCCGGTGGCTTTGGGCAACGCAGGACAAAGGCCTTAAAAGTCCAGAGTGGTCGTGAGATTTATGGCACACTGAAGAAGCTGTCCCATAAACCAATAGACCAGCTGAGTGTTGTTAGTTGGCAAGAAGTGACAGCCATTGATGTTCGCCTTCCTTTTGTCCTCAAAAACATTTTTTTTCCCTCTTCTATTTCTCGCACGCCCCTTCCTCTACCAACCTCCCTCTAATAACGGGGACTATTCTCTGGGCTACTATTAGTTTATATTTGACACACCCAGGCCAAACTGAATATCGCTGTCTGTCTCGTCAGTGTCATGGCAGTCGGTCAGGAAAACCTAGCTACACTTGTGACTGTTCCTATTTCTTCAGGAAAAGAAAAGGAAATCTCCTTAATGGTACACTAGTTCCCAGTTGTTTTCTAGCCCACCAGAACATGACGTTTCTGCCCAGCTGGACGTCTGCTTCTATTCTGAACCGCAATGATCCATGAAAGTGCAATAGGGGGAGGTGTAGAGAGTGACGTGAGTCTAGGCATGATGTAGGGGGAGGTGTAGAGAGTGACGTGAGTCTAGGCATGATGTAGGGGGAGGTGTAGAGAGTGATGTGAGTCTATAATGATGTAGGGAGATCACTGTGGTAACGCTATCAAGATTATTTTTTAGGACACAATTTCAGAAGCACACCTTTAAGCCTAAAGGAGAACATAAGTGCTGAAATTAGCATAATTTCTTCTCTAATTTCTCCCATTCACTCAACTCACACACACACACACACACACTTTTATCTCTCAAGCTAGCTCTAATCACCTTGATACTAAGATGTCTCTGGCACTTTCCAACTTTTAAAAATGCAAGGGGAAGCCCATAAACTGTATCGGGGGGTGCGGTGTCATCGCCTGGGGGTAAGGGAGAGAGAGATCAGCCTGGCAGCCTCGGCCCACAGATGGACTGGCTCTATTTCCCTGTGGCTAGAGATGCGATTATCTCGCCCCCTGATTTGTGAGCGCTCACACGGCCTGAATGGAATTCCATGTCTGTAAGCCCCCTACTCATACACATTGCAGAGGGGTATAACATGAGGGGATCTTTTACACACAGGTGCCATTGTGGTGTTGGGGGTTGAGTTTGGTGATGTCTTTGGGGGGGGTATTTAATGTAAGGGATGTCTTCCTGACTGCGCTGGAGGGGGGGGGGGCATCTTCGCGTGAAGAGAGGAATGATTATAAGCTGTCCCACTGGACTCGTAAGTACTGCCTTCCTTGAGCTAGGTTGGAAAAGCCTCTGTACCTTGTACATTTGGTAATGTAATCTGCGCCACTGCTGTACACCGTTCTATTCCAGTTCTGCAGTGGTACTTTTTAAATATAGTGACAGCAGTTAGTTTAATGAAAAACATAGAGCTATCTAACAGGTAATGGATGATGGCAGATGATGGCTATTAACATCAGTGTTCATTATAAAAGAAAACACATTTTGTTTAGTAATTGTTTCCTATTATTTATCTGTTTTTCTACACTAAATTATTTTAGCTTTTTTTCTTACATGGACGTTCACCAAATCTAATTTAACAAACTCACACTATTACATAGTTAGAATAGTTTCTAAATTGTCCATTTGTTGGATTTGTCACCATGATCCATCTATAGGCAGCAACTTTATATTCAGTTCACATTTATCTTGGCTTTTTGCAGGGATGAGGTAGCTGTTAAACTAAAGGTTTCAGATCACTCTTTCCATCACTCACTCCCTGTCTCTTTAACGTCTCTCCTCTTTATGGACGTTTTCACTCACAACTTGACCTTGATGCAAGTTTCTTTTCCTATGCACAGCTTTATGCATTTCTGCCTGTATACCCAGACAAAACATTTTCAATTTCACCTAGTTTAATTGGCTAGCACAATACGCTTGTATTGCATACATCTTTCCGACTTTTATTTTTAGTGGGCCGGGGGTTAGAGCACAGGAACAATGTCGGTTTCCTAGTGTTTAGGACTTTCTCCAGAAGGGCAAAAGACGAGCATGTGTAGTATTTTCATTATCACTACTGCTGTAAACCTACTGAGAGTCCCACAGCTTACAGAAGACCACCCATTTCCTTTCATTAGGGGTGTACGCCTTATGCTTTGTCTACCTTTTTATTTGCACACTGATCTGTGCTTTTACAAAACACAAATTACACCATTGAACTCACAGTTGGAAGCGTGTGAACGGTTTCATCAGCAGGGTCGTAGGCTACTATACACACCGTTACAAATGGCAGGAACATAATTATAATAGTCCTGTGAACCTATCCTTTAAGGAATATGTTTGCTCTGCCATAACACGCGTGCAAGTTTCCCCTCCTACAATCTGTGGCTTGTTTTGGAGGCGACGCTTTCAGAAGGCTGCCCGTCGGCGTTATCAATCGAAAAGCATTTCACCCCGACCTCATAAATCACCGCCTTGTGCTCGGGCAAGGCGGCTGTGAGCCGGCCGGCTGGCTGCTCCACTGACTCGCATGTGCTTCCCTCGGCTGCCCGTCACGGAGGAATGTAAACAAATTAATTCCGATTTCACTTTGACTGGCTTCTTCCAATTTCCTTTTTGGACAGTTGCCAAATGGGATTAATTATTCGCTAGAGATTTATTTTAGTAATTATGTATTTTATTTCTTCCTATTAGTCTGTCTTTCAGTATCTTCAGTATCGAATAAAATTATATTCTCTCTCTCTCTCTCTCTC
>JAODLL010077458.1:0-15990 GCA_026546735.1 Forbesichthys agassizii | reverse complement strand
TAAGAGCGTCTACTCTCTGCCTGGGAGATCGGAGTTCGATTCCCGGAGGGGGACGGACGATCTCCGTCACACTAGCAGTATAAATACATTATTTCCTCTATATAAAAATAATATTAGCAATACATATTGCACAGATACACATTTAGCAACAAGCTATTGAGAAAAATATTCAAACATTGAAATAATAAACCCTATTGTGCAGTATAAATAAATATATTTCCATTGCAGTATGCTTGCTCTGGTTGTGGGAGGAGCCAGCAGGCGTTCAGGGTGTGGAGTCACGGCTGCCAAAGGGAGATGGAGGAGGGGACAGTGTGGTGGGTGAAGGTCTGTATGAATGTGCAGCTCATAGAGGCCCCCTTTAGTGCTGCTGGGCTTCCTGCTCTCTCTGACGGCAGCCCACTGCGGTGATGAGGGCGGCCCCTTTGCCACTGCCGTCCTCAGACAGCAGGAAGTTGACGTCACATTTGGGGGCCAGGTCCTTCACTGTCTGGTGGAAGATTCGGGAGAAGCTGTGGGAGGGAGGAGAAAGGGACAAGTAGTTCAAGGCACAGTTTGCTTCTGAGGTCAATATGAATATTGGCCTTGTGAGAACACCCTGATCTGAAGTTTCACATAGATTTTCTTCATTAAGTAGATTTCTTTCAGTCAGTTTACATAGAAACACAATTTCCATTGTTCTGTTTTCTGTTGTTGTTTGCACCCTGTCACAGAATAGCGAGGCCAATCAGCATTGAGTTGGTTAGTGGCCAGTTAGTGCCTGTGTTTGATATTCACAACCCCGATAATCATAAGCCATATGCTGTTTTGATTAGTACGTTCCATGAAAATGAAATAAAGCAGCTTAAACTTTCTACGTCATGTTGACGGTAGCTCAGTAACCATGGTAAATCAGTGTTGGTTAACGGCGTCCTTACTGTGGATGCAGCTTGTACAGCGTGCCGTCAACTCCCACTGTAATGTCCAAGTGGTCCAGGCTCCTGTTCTCCCGGATCTTGTCCACCACAGCGGCCATGCCCGCACCGCATATCTGAGCGGCGCGGCGCGACACCGTTCCGCACACCTCCTTGACGATGATACTGTCGTCACAGGTGCTGTCTAGTCCCAGGCCCTGCAGGATAGCCCTGACCTGCAGCAGGGCCAGGCGATCGCTACGGGGGGGAAGGGGGTTAAAGGTCAGCCAACAGCGGTCGGGTCACTGGATACCTCACAGCTGTTCCAAGAGGCTAAGGTAGGCTTAAATGTATAAAATTAGTTGACTTTGTCTATCACCTCTGCCATTCCTTACAGCAGGCTACATTATTGTGAAAGTGTTGGTATTGGTGAAACTGTCTAATCTCCAGGATATTAGTGAATATAAAAACTGTGATGATCAAAAAGATAAATAGGCACTCTGTACGTGCCATTGTGTTCATACAACCACTTAAAGTTTGTATATCAGCCAGAGAGGGCAGCGCGGTTAAATCCCTGTAACAGTTTCTTTTAATCAAATGAGACACAGCACAAATTCTGCTCAGGTATGCACTGTAAATATGCAAATACACCCCAACACAGGAGGTATTAAAATGCACTCACCAGTGTAAACCCATATGTTAAAACGACACAATCATAAGCTTGTTCAGTGTGTTTACCTCTCTATCTGGGACAGGAACTTGGTCTCAAAGATGCCCCTCGTCTTCAGTGTCTCAGAGATCTGTCCCCGGAACAGGAAGCCACGCTTGGTCAAGTCAATGAGAATGTTCCTAACAATCTCTCCCAGGTACATGCCACTGCACATCTTCTCATATCTGTTGTAGATGCGAGAATTCATTGAGTTACCGTGTGAACCTGAATCCTTCTGATGGTGATATTATTTCAACAATATATGGTTTTAAGGGTTTATTTTAGTTTTCTTTGGCTGGGAATACACTAAGCAATTTTATTTGCTTAGTGTAGCGCATCCAATATAATTCCTCTAATGTAAACATATAGGACAGGAAGACAGGAATCATTTAACACAGAGGACTTGCCACAGTTTAACAGGCAAAGTATCCCTGCACTCAAAACCTTCTATTTTTGGAGGCTTCTCCCAAGATGTAAACATTTTTTGTTTATGATTACTAGATTACTACCACTACTAAATTATTAGTTTTATTTATTTAACAAATTTCCACTGGAAAGTTTTTCTTTTTATATATACTATAATCATTCTTCTTCAAAATTCTAACTCAAAACAAAAACACCATTGCGAAGGCCAGGATAATATTGTGTGTGTTCTGCACCAGTTTGTTTGTGATCCTATTTATAGAGCCAAGGCTGTGTAGAAATACCATATTATATTTTCAGTGAACACTTATTGTCAAATTCACCAGATATCTCCTTGCATTCCACTATTTCACCATTCTGTGTGTGTGCTGAAAACATAATCCTGTACTTCCACACAACCCTGGCTCCATAATTAGGAAAACAACTAAAGTGGCCAACACCACTCACAACAACAATGCCCTAGGCTTGTCAGTGGTGAATCAGTCTTGTGCCTCATAGGATGAATGGAAACAATATTACTGCTGTCCACCTATGCTAAGGTGAGCATGGGTATCAAACTGTGAATACATGGATAAACCAAAGCCAAAGACATACGGAGCACGGCTTCAAAGCCCAGAACACATCTGAACAAGCTCTCCCTTTCGCCCTTTATTGGCTTACCGATATCTACTTTTAGTTAAAGGTTCGCTACAATGTCTGAAAAGACAGCTACTGCTAACTTGTAGCTAGTAGTTAAGGTGCTAAATACCATATTTTACACAATAACATAGCAGCAAACAACTATTTTCCAAAGCTATAGTGGAGTAATTAAGGACTTCACACTCCTTCAATGTATGTTTTAATCCAAGCTCATGTTCTTAGTTATTTCCTTCTCATATGCATTTCTTTAAATTTACAGATATTTCTGGTTTGTTCTGTCAAAGCAGTTTGTTGACTCTGTTTTTAAAGGTGCCCTATAAATTAAATGTTTTATTTGTTTTCATAGCTGGACCAGCCGTGTGTGCATGTTAGTGTGTGTGTGTGTGTGTGTGTGTGTGTGTGTGTGTGTGTGTGTGGCCAGGGCATTTGTTTTGGTCTAAGATGCTCGTGCGCGTAGCACTTTAACTGAGTTGTTGTATTTGGTATTAACAGATCGAGAGCATGGAAGATGTGTGATAAATGACATAGAGAGAGCGAGAGACAGAGAGAATGAAAGGGCCTCCCACACCGTTGTTTGCCCTCGTTTAGCGAGTTCTCATCCACAGCCCGATCGTACTGCGTTCTGATGTCATCCAAGCAGCCGTTGTCTCCGAACGCACCCCACTCCATGTTGACACACATGCGGCCTTCGCTTCCTTGCACTGTTTCTATGTTCCTCATCTCCTCCATGTAACAAGCGTTACTGCCCGTCCCTGAAAAGAAGCATGCACTATAAATTACGCTGGTCTTTAACACCCAGGAGAAAAGCTCTAATGTGTTAAAGAGCAGATTTGACAGGAGGCAGTTTTTTTATTTTTCACCAGTAAGGACACCCAACATTTGCTTTCAATCTGCATTGGTTCACACTCATCTTTAATGTAATGCATACATGTATCAGCACATGCTGTAATACCTTTGTTGTACCTCCTGCTATTACATTGTCTTGGTATTATTATTCTGTTTAAATAAGTTTTTGATAGCTGCAGGCCTCGAGCTATGAACTGTTTTTAGGGTCCGTGAATAAAAAGAAATAGTATCAAGCTTAAGCAGCGGAGCCTACCTGCAATAAGCCCCACCTCACAGCTGGGTTCTTCATATGCACAGGTCATCATTGTCCCCACTGTGTCGTTCACTATGGCAACCACATCCAGGTCAAACTCCTATGTGCAGCAAGAAGAAAATATTCATTATAATAAGTTAATTATTATCATTTCAAATTACAAACTTTGAGCACTGTATGTACAGTGTATATATATATATATATATATATATATAAAAAATCACATTTATGCTATATCTAAATCGATATCACCCTTCACGCAACAATCATGCATTAAATTACAATGCAGTCATTCAATGCATCAGAGTAGATTTACTGTTTTTTTTTGTCTTCCAAAAACATTTTGTCGTTGTTTTTGAACAGTATGCCCATCTACTGTTCATCACTTAAAAAGTAGGTCATATTTTATTATTTGGCACATGATAAGCACAGAAGTAATTCATTATTGTTTTCCTTTTATGATGATCTCAGACACGTTTCCTTCATTCTAACTCCCACAGATCCACGGCAGGACTAGGAATAATAACATTGATCCCATTGATGTTACATTAGTGGTGAACTTCAAAGTTATACAACTTAAAAAAACGTGCAGTTTGTGGAATAATACACATAATTATGTAATTATAATAATGATAATGGACATAATGTCTCTGCAAGCATAATCAGGTTTTCCATTTGTACATGCTATTAAAGTCAGTTAGCACACATCTCCGTAACCAGCCTCTGCTTTACCTGAGGTTTAATAATTCACTCTCAGTTAATACTTACAGGATCCTCCATCTATAAGGTGGAAATCGATACAATGAACTGAGAAGAGATGGTTTATGAAAAGCCCAAAATGTATGCTCATGTTTGTAAAGGTTCAATCAACTTTTGAGTAATACGAAATCATCTATTGCAGCCATCGGCTCACTACTGTACTTAATTGGAAACCGTAGAAATGGTTTCCTTCTGTATAGGTATGCCATGAAGAAACAGAGCATGTGTCGTGATGATTCCCATATAATATCAGGCGAATGACATCTGCTGCAGTGGGATCACTTCAGTAATGGTGCTGATATCGTCCATTACCTCTTTCCTTTTGATGCCCTCCCGTAGAAGCTCCACAACATCTTCCCCTTCGCAGTCGGTGGCTTTGAAGCCTTTGGTCCAGTTCACTAGGGTGCCCTATAATTCACAGGTCACTATATCAGCATGCATCATATTGCACGGTAGGTAGCACTGTTAAATTCTAACCAATAACGTTGTCTTTGAGTGCACCGAGAGAGAACGTACTGCATCCAGGCTGGTCTGATGGCACGGGAAGGAGAAGGTGAAGCCGAGGGGCAGACGGGCGCTCTTCATTCCCATGTAGTCCAGGAAGTCAGATATACAGTGCACAATGTGGTCAAACAGCTGAAAATCAGACACAATTTAGTTCCGCTATAGAGGTATTTTGAACTATGAGATAAGGTTAAAAAGGTTTTAATGGCTTTCATTTGAGGAGAGCTTTCCTTTTAATGTGCCCAGTTATGTTTTAAAGCAGGTTAGTACAGCAATGCCAAACCACCAGGATTGGGTGTTTCATTAATACTACATTACACTCATCATTATTGTATATGTATAGGCTGTAAAGTAGTGTTAATGCCTATTATTGAATCATGCATTCACCCACAGTAAAGTAGTGTGCTTTCAATATGTATACTAAATGGTTTCCGCTCTGGGCTTTACTCCACTTCACTGCGTCTATGTTATAATATCTTGGAGAACAACTGCAATGATGGTGTTGGAACACAGCAAAAGGGCACCTCTTCTCCTGTGCCCTGCATGACTTCAATGGGGATGGCATATATTTTGTTATGCATCTCCACTGTTCGCTTCTTCCCACTGCGAATCTTGACCAGAAGCACACGGAAGTTTGTTCCTCCAAGATCCAGAGCGAGGAAATCCCCATTTTCTGTAAAATGACAAAACCAAATCGTGCTAACCTTTGGTTATTGGAGAACAAAGCAGGCGAGCAGAGTCGAGTCGAGCCGAGCCAGTACCACTCTTCACTAGGCATTTCTTGCTTTTTCCCATCATTCAACATTTTAAGTTGCAGTATATGCAACATCTTGCTCAGATATTGCAGGTCAAATACAACTATGGATAATAGAAAATAAAGAGTTGCCCAGCTAGCTGATGAGTCAGTAATCACCTGTTCCATCAGGTGTACTCCTCACAAAGGTGGGCAACATTTTGACCGTGGCATCCTTGTTGGTGTCCTTCTTCAGGCCCCTCTCGATCTCGGCTCTCATCCTCTTCTTCACCTCCAGCAGCTGCGCTTTGGTGAGGCGGAACTCTGCCAGGGTCTGCTGGATCTGCCGCGCCTGGTCGGCCAATCGGTACGCCACGGCCGTCACCATAGCGGCGCCTTTAGCGCTGCCACTCTCAGACAGCAGGAAGCGGACGTCGGAGTCCGGGACCAAGCGGCGCACGGTCTTGTGCAGCCGGCGGGCATACCTTTTGAAAGAGGACAGGGCTTTGGAGGCCAGCTGACACGGTGGCCTCCGTCCCCCCCGCTCTCCCTATGTGTTGGTGTACTCACTGCGGGTGCATCTTGTAGAGGGAGCCGTCAATGCCCACCGTGGTGCGCAGGCGGCCCACTCCCTTGTTGTCCTTCAGCCTGGTCAGGATGCCCCCCAGCGTGGCGGAGATGAGGTTGGCCGAGCGGAAGGAGACGATGGTGCACACGTGCTGCACGGCCAGGCAATCCTCGTCCGACGGCTCCACGCCAAGCCTTGTCAGGATCTCCATGCATTTCTTTAGTCCCTCCTTGCTCCTTCAAGTAGCATCGGTCTACAGTCAGACCACTCAACTGTCGTGTGTAATGTACAGTGTGCTTTGCACTGTTGCATGTGTAATTACATTACTCACTTCTCTATAGCAGAAACATGCTTCGTTTCAATCTTCCCTTTTGTCAGTAACTCAGGAGTTATTCGTCCTTCAAACAGTAGGCCCTCTTTGGCCATCTTGACCAGAATAAGTCGAACCAGCTCTCCTATGTACATCCCACTGGCCATCTTCTCAAATCTGACCAGGCAATGACATCAACATTGTCAGGTGATGCTTTGTGGGTCACACAAACCACAGATACAGACTATGTAACCCATTAGTTAAACTCTTTCCACTCTGTCCATAATGTGTCAATACTATAATAACTCATATTGGTGGTGATGCTTTTTAAATTGATCTCATTTTTTAACTATCTTTTTTCAATTTCTAAGTTTGAAGATAGAACCCACAGTTTAGCAGCCTATGGGTAGGAGCATATTAACAGAAGGTTGCCAACTGGAATGCATGAATACAAGACAGCACATTTCTGAGAATCAGTTGAACTGTTTTGCTTCTAGGAAAATCCTTACAGTTGCTTTCCTGGGTTGATGGAACCCCTGTCAATCTCACGGTCAAACTCTGTGCGGATGTCCTCCAAAGAGCCATCATCTCCAAAGGCTCCCCACTCAGTATTGATGCACATACGTCCCTCATCTCCCTCCACAAGGTCCATGTGGCGCAGTTCCTCCATGTAGCAGGCGTTGGTTCCTGTGCCTGAAAGGACGTATAAACTACCTGTGACCTCTGTTACAAGACCTTTTTAACATGGGCATATGTAGGGGAATATCACTTTGCTTATTAATCACTTATTTCCTCAGTTATTTATAATAATTCTGCAATCTAATGTGCATTTGGCAAAAACAAGAACTCTAATCTCTAGTATGTACAGTATCTCACAAAAGTGAGTACACCCCTCACATACAGTATTTGCAAATATGTGAGGGGTGTACTCACTTTTGTGAGATACTGTATGTAACTTTACCTATAATGATTCCCACTTCACATCGTCGATCATCAAATCCACAGGTCATCATGGTGCCAACTGTATCGTTCACAACCGCCATGATATCAGCCTCATAGTCCTAAAGAGGTTTTAAAGTGAAAAAATATAATTTAGTTAATTACCATAAGTACAGTAATTTCTCTTTTTAAAACAATTTTCTCAGAACTGTTTCTGAATTCAACACACATATCCAGCTCGTCTGTCTTTGCTAGATGTGGAAGATAACAGGTTAAAAAACCCAACTCACCCCGCGTTTCTTGATGGCCTTGTTCAGAAGCTTGACAACATCGGCGCCTTCTACACCACTGGCTTTAAACTTCTTTGTCCATGTAACTAAGACGGCCTAATAAAACAAGCAGATTTATCTTAGGTTAATGTTCGGCTGACTTGGCATGTTGAAGTTTCATGTTAATTACTATTCCACCCAGGGCTTCACCCTACAGACTTGTAGTTATTTTCAAAAAAAAAAAAATAGACTAAACCATTTCCAAGATAAAGAAACATCAAAGCACATGTTTTCAAATATAATGGTTTAAAGTGAATATGCAATCAATTATTGATATATATATACATATATATATATATATATATATAAACATAATTAAATGTTTCATGATTAACTACAATCCTTCACCTTGTGATAATTAGCTATGTTATAATGTATAATTCCTGATATTTCATGTGGGAAAGTCCTGATAAAGTGGGAAAGTCAAGTTGATCTTACCTCATTAAGTTTGGTCTGGGCACAGGGGAAAGAGAATGTAAATCCTACAGGTAGATTTTTGTCCATAATTTTTTGCTTCTCCATGAAGTCACCCAGGCATTCCGCAACATGGTCGAACAGCTACAGGCGCAAAGGATACGTAAACCGCTCACAAATTATCATACATAAACATTTTAAAATCTCTTTATTTTATAATAATTTCCCTTTATTTTTTGTGTAATCAAAATAAAACATGTTTACATCAATGATGTCCATTTCATATTACAATTTCCACCAGCTGTCTTCTGAAAGTGTTAATTGTCAGCAACATACTCCACAACCGGTTTCTAGCGTCTTGGGTATTATGTTACAAAACGACTGCCGGCTGTTCTCATTGAGGTCAGTGTGGGTCAAGAGTGACATCACGTCTTTATTTCCAGTGTTAACTGAAAGCTTGAGGTAAACTCAATGCACCGTATGGCTGACTGGAGCGATAACAATGTAATGTTTAGCACAACACACTGTCAGGGATGCTGCTAGTATTTTCTAATATGCTTAGAAAGTGTTTCAACATTAGCAGTTGTATAGGCAAATGAAGTGCAGCAAAGTATAAATCAATCTTCATAGTTTGGATAGTATCTGTACAAAGAAATGAATGTATTGCAGTGTAGTCTTTACCTGTGTCCCACTTCCATGGATGATGTCATCAGGGGTTTCATAGACCTGGCTCTCCATTTGTACTGGCTGCTTCTTATCCCGCGTGACCTTGACGCGCAGAATCCTGAAGTTTGAACCCCCGAGATCCAGAGCTATGAAGTCGCCTTTTTCTGTCAGAGTGATAACAGAAGGATATGTAGGCCGTGCCAGTGTGAGCTTTGTCATTACTTTTTAATAAACAAAGTAGTGGAACAGGGACCTGTTGTATGTCCATGAATGCATTTGACATGGCGTCTTTAGAATGCAGATCATTGCTTTCTTACTTTTTAGAATACAAAGCAGTGACCTTCTTGTGTTTTATTCTGAAAGGCGCAGCAACAACAGACTGGCTACTCCTTATTTTTGAGAGACGGTCCCAAGCTGTCATCCACAGACACAGGAGATGCAAATCAAAAGCCTGATAATACAACAAAAAGACAATAACCTAATTCTAAGAAGCTTGTATTTCACAACCCTTTTTATATCTACTGAGCTGCAGCCTGCCAGGTGTTGGGGTAGGATTTCACCATAGAGAGAATCCACAGAATTCATCTGCCTTTATCTGCTGGCAGGCATCACATATTGTAGGCGGCTTGTTATGTTATGACATGTGAACCAAGACAGCCTCTAACTGAAAATTCAATGTTCCTAATTCAGTACAGTGCATGTTGGCCTGTGAGGAATGATTATCCCTGACCTATAGAGGTGTTCGTGATTGGCTGCAGTGCTTCTAATGTCCTTTCTCTCGCTGCCAGATACAGTATTGATGTGCGTGCCAATGGCTAGCAAATGGCTAGTAGATCATTGCAGTCAAGGGCATGCTGATTCTAACGACCCAGTCATTAGAATCAGGTGTGTTGGAGCAGGGAGACGTCTAAAACATGCAGGGCAGCTGCCCTCCAGGACTGGAATTGAATAGCCCTGCTGTAGACTCACATCTTCCAGCCAGTGTACAATCTCTCCATGCAGTATGCAGACATGCACTTTCAAACTGTCCACATGGTGGCACTGTGACAGACACATACAGTATTTAGGCCTGTCTGACCCAGAGTTATAAAAACGTTCCCAGAGATATGATTATGATAAGCTTTAACGCACTGTTGATTTTGGCCACACAATCTGTAACAGGCATTTAGTTAACGGGCACCTTTTATGAGCAAGCACACATGCATGTGTACAGAAGCCTGCTTATCAGTTCCACTGTAGTTGACCCTACACTTCACGTAACCGCCGAAGTTGTCTTGTGACCAGAGTTGGTCTTGGGTTGTGTAAAAGTGTTTACGGCGTGATTGACTTACAGTGTTGTATGTTATGTTATGTTGTATGTTTGTATCGATTGTTCTATCTGAATGTTTACTACAGCATGTCTATCAACTATTCTCTTCATGTAGATGTATTTTGATGCAATGAGCTAAATGGAGCTTATGGGTCCTTACTGAGGAGAGGCTTCCGTTTTTAAGACACAACTCATGGTGTCTTTGCTGTCATACTGTAGTGTGTGAAGCCTACCAAAGGAGCTGTATATATATATATATATATATATATATATATATTATAATTAATTAACTATCTATTATTATTAGCTAGTTCATAGGATTAAGTTGTTAACATTGGCGGTCAACTCTTTATTGGTGCTGAAGAACACCCAAATGGCGTTGTACAGTAGGCTATATCATTCCCCTAAAGGTCTGATAGATTCACCCCAGCTGATTTTTAATGTACAGACTAGGCTACTGATTGTAGCCTAAATTTAAAAACAAGTAAAAGGCCAATAGAAAGGGCCAGGCTATTTACAGAATTAAATATACTACTGCATCATAGTTTATTATAGTGGATGGTGTGCTATTTGTATTTGGCAACAAGGTCTACTCTAGATGGTTCTCAGGCCGGTTGGCTTCAAAGTCCCGGGCCATTTTTCAGTCCCATTCCGGACCTGTGTATTACAGTATACAGAACAATAACTGCTTTGTGAACTTTTTCAAATAACAATACACACTATTATAATATCTAATAATATATATAGTTAATGCTTGCTCCAGCACTCTTCCTGGAAGTCATTCTTCTTGTATTATTGTTGCTGTGGTCTGGCTATTGAAGCGTTTATGGTGAACTGAACTCTGACCTTATTGTGGCCCCTTCCCAGAAGACTGCATCTACTGGTTGAGGCTATTTATAACTGAAGAAATGTTGGGACTGGTGCATGAAGGGCTTTGTGATACTCTTCTGCTGTCGGCCTTTATGAACCACAACAGATCTCTCATCTCATTGCAGTACTGACCCCCCTTACTGTTATTTTAGTGCATAGCTAGGTTGGGTGCAGCTGGGCTACAATGCCTCTTATAGTGAGGGTGTTAGTAATTATAAAGAACTGTAACATGTCAAACATGATCCTTTGTTAATTTAAAAACACAAATAAATGAATTATAAGCACAACAAAATATGATTTGTATAATTATTTTCAAAATAAACTAGTTTTATAATTAAAATAAAAAATATGACTATGACCTGCAGAATGCTTTAAGCAACACAAATATACATATTTGGTCAAAACAATAGTGGTTTGCTAAATCCAAATGCAGACAAACTGAATCAATCCGGTAATTCAAATATCTCAGCACATTTTTGCAGCTCGGAGACAATACAGCCAATGCACGGTAGCTTAACCAATGGCACACTGGCAATAAGTGTGCAAAGAGTGTTGTTTTTAAATGTTCACGTACACTCTCATCATCATGCCAAATAACGTCTTTCACAGACGTTGGTAGTTGTGTGGCCTGTTCTTTACAGTAGTTTGATTAACTAACCCTGACCTAACTCCCCACCCGCATGCAGCAAACATCCACCTTCCTCTGACTGGCTAGTAGCCTACTAGTTACGCTGTTGGAGCAGGCTCAATAGCATGTCATAATGTCAGCCGCATGGCAGCGATCTTGTATAATTCTCATATTTCTGCTTTTCATTCACATAATTCTCTTGTTTTGATAATTACTACCGTTATAACAAAGTGACGATTATAGCTGATAACCAAGATTGTTGTATTGTTATTTATTAAGGTTAATGATTTCAACTCAGATGTGGATGTTTTCATAAGGATGGCAGCCTTGTATCTTATTCTAATTAAGATATAATTACAATGTCCTGATGGTCGGAGAACCTTTTTTTATTTTTATGTTGCTATGCATGTTGCCTATGGATGGAATAACATTTCAGATCTCTTGGATATTACATTTTGATAGAGTGTCATAACAATCAACAAGAAATAATCAACAAGAACATTTGCAAAGTGCACTTCATATCAAACAGGTTGCTGAGTTGAGTCTAAACACAACACCGTACTAGCATTCTAGCCTAATGTTAGCCATCCAACATTCCTTCTGTTCTAGGAAGTATTTGGCTGGAGTTTGTACCCGTACCCCCATGTTGAACATACTGTTCAGTGATCACGTGATCTGTGCTGTGAGCTCTACCTGAGCCGTCGGGGATGGACCTGACGAAGGTGGGCAGCATCTTGACCGTGGCGGTGGCGTTGGTGTCGCGGCCCAGACCGTTCTCCATCTCCCTGCGGAAGCGGCACATGATGTCTCTCAGCGTTTCGTCCGAGAAGCGCATGGAGTACAGGTACTTATCGATCTGCGGACAACACAGGACGGGACAATGAGCGTGGCTCTAATAAGGCTTTCAGCAACATAGTATTCACCATGATCATAACCACAGCATATATAGGTCATACATGTTACAAGCTAAGTGATGCATACAGCGCAAGGTCACCCATAGAGAAAAATAAAATCACAAAGTCACAACTTCCTCTGCTGCCACATTGTTTGTGAGCTAAAGGCATCAGACACCTTTTGCCACACACGGTATGCGTTTGTACCATCAATCGTGATGTATTGATTGTTATGTATTGATGTTTATTTTCAGTGTCATCTGATTGTGTGAGGCATTTCCAAGAGAGCAGCAGATTCAAACTATTAGCATGCATTGCTGATACAGAGCCAAAGACTTGTATGTGGATACTATTAGCACAATCTTTTTCGTCAATAGTGAATTCTATGTACAGTAGTTTAAAATAAATATATTCATGTTTAATTTCAGGTGGCTGTAGCTGTGTGCTGGCATTCATGTGATTGACAGGCAGAGTAGTTTCACTGGACCAATCAGGAAATTGAGGCTCTGATTGGCCAGAATACTTTTGACTTTAATAGAGGCAGGGGCTATGAACCAGAGCAGATATTCTCAAAGGACATTTTAGTCTCTGATAGCTGACGGATGTCCATGGCATTTCTAACAAATTCCACTGAAATGTACATATCTAACCTCCTAATGTACATATTGCATCCTTTTAATAGTACAAATACACGCACAGTTCCGTCACACAGCATGTGATTGCATCATATCGGCCCCATTCCTGTTCCCAATCCCATTTCCATATACATGTCTCCATGTAAGGACCTGCGCTGTTGCGGCACCGCAGTGTCACGTGTGACATCACAAATCCCACTTCAAGCCCCTCCCTCTTTAGTCCCTTGCAAAGCAGCTCCTGTAGCTTTGTCATTCCATCCAATGAGTGCTGTAGGTCATTCCTATCAGTCTTATTTTTTGTGACAACGGGCTAGCTAAGACTGGGATTATATTAGCGCTACATCTTGATCTCAGGAAGCAATATGCACTAGATGGTAGCAGGGTAATTGATCTGTGGTGGCTGTGTGTGTGTGTGTGTGTGTGTATGTGTAAGGTAGGTAGCGGGGGTATAGCATAGCATATTTCTGCAGCAAGGCAACTAGCAAAGATGATGTGAAGATGGAGTGTAGAGCGGCTGGCTGAGGGAGAGGGAAGCAGAGAATGTGAAGGAGATGGATGGAGCTCACGATGTCCCCCGCCCTCCCCCCATCCCGCCACACACACACACACACACACACACCTCCACACCTCCCCAGCAGACAGCGGTCTGCTTCAGACCGCTTTAGCAGTCGATGGCCCAGCAGCACACAGTGGTGTTCTACTGGGGGGTGGGGGGCTATTACCTGCACAGACACGGGCACCGGAGCCAAGGCCCTCTCTCAAGGACATCCATTACAGAGAGGCTGACATGGGACACCACGCACCGCCGCCCGCGGCCCAGCGTGAATCGAACTACGCTCACGGTGGCCTCCAGGCTGCTGTCAGATGGCACCTGCACGGCCCCGCGTTACACCACACACACACACCACCCAGCATCTGCAGAGTACGCGCGCCGCCTGCTAGCCCGGCCTGAACGCACCTTTTTCAGCTGGTCATCCTTCAGCTCGGTGAAGTAGTACGCCAGAAGCTGTGCCGCTATCATCCTGGCTGCCTGGGAGCCGTCAGTGGCGTCGAGGAGGGAGAGGAAGGCTTGGCTGATCCCCGGTTAGCTTGTTACACAACTCTGGCCTGAGCTTCCTCTGCCTGCCTGCCTGTCTGTCTGTCTGTCTGTCTGTCTGTGTGTCAGTGCAGAGAGCCTATCTGTGTAGCGTTCACTGCCAACACAAGTTGCTATTCTGTGCCCCGTGTGTCCACACAGGCACGCAAGTAACGCACGCACGCAGGCATGCACGCTCTCTAGCTAACGGGCACACACACACGGGCGAAGAGAAGGCTGGGTCTCTGCTAGCTCTTTTCCGCTAACTGTGTCGGGAGACAGCGGCTCTGCCGCACTGGAGTGGTGGGCTTGCTATGCCCTACCCCCGTCCTGCATGCTGATTGGCTGGGCATGAGCGACGTGAGAGGAAAGGGAACTGTGTGTGTGTGTGTGTGTGGGGGGGGTGGCTTCTCCTTCAGCACCAGAGGGAGGGAGAGAGAGAGAGAGAGAAAGAGAGAGAGGCGGGGGTTGGGGTTGAGGCACACAGCTAAAAAGACTGAGCTGCTGCATAGGGCCCGTCGCCGTAGCAGCCGAGGTGAGACCTCTCCCCGCCCCCGCCCGGCAAGCTCAGCACGTTGCCCGGCAGCTACAGGCGGACGTGCGGGCGGGCAGGACGTCGCATGAGGAATGCCAGATAACACCCCATCATCCACCCCCCCTACAGGCCAAAGCTGAACGTGTCTCAGCATGGCTGCCGACCCCTTCTCCTCCCCAGACGTCCCACCACGTAACTGGGCTGAGGCAGCTGACTCAGTGATGCAATGCAGCCAAGGGACGCTCCTTTTCCCCCTCCATACAAGCATCTCCTCCCCCGCCACAACCACCGCACTGCTCCGGTTCCCTTGTTTGCATCTATGGCAACCACAGGGAAAGACGAGACTTCATGAATTGGAGTACGTCATGTTCTGTTAGCCAGCCCCCTCCTGAATGGCTCCTCTAGTGTCATGGCTGCTGCAAGGTGACCTTGTCTTCACTGTTTGTCATAGTGCACCCAAAATCATGTTATATTCATGATGAAATATATTACTATGATATTTTGACCTTTATTTAGCAGATGATTTCAGCCACAGTAACTTAAGTAAATGTTTCTGATTATCAAAGCAAAGACACTCTAATGCCGGAATAGTGCTTTATCTTCTAAACTATGCACAAAAAGTAAGGACATAAGTCAACACACTATGTGTGCTGTTCGTGACCAACACCACCACGTTGGCTCACCTGCAGCATCAGTATGTGACCAGGCTGGTGACTAGCACAAGGAGCAAAGAAAATGGGTTTGGTATTGTCAGCGAATTTGGCCATATTTTTCATGGGCGCAATCCACATGCTCATCTCACAAATGCATGTTCCTTACAAATGTGGCATTACTGTATTCACAAGGGAAATAATAAGGCTTCCCAATGGTTTACGATGTATTGCCAAGAAGCATCGAAACAAAGAAATAATGTACCAAACACAAACGTCCTTAATGTTTGGATTATGTTTAGTTTGTCTTTACACAGAGCACTGTTACAGTATACATAGTATACTGTATGTATGTATATATACACATACTGTATATATATACAGTACATATATACACACACACATACACA
>JAODLL010077437.1:0-15991 GCA_026546735.1 Forbesichthys agassizii | reverse complement strand
GTCGACATGAGTTCTGATGCTATCTGCTTTACTGGGTTTGTAAGCTTGTCAACCATGACAAATAAGGTGTGGGTATTCTTAATATTCTTATTGATCATTCCCGATAAATGTTGCTGTCTGGATATGAAATATCCAACTTTGCAGACATGTTATAAAGTATAATATTTAGATGAAAACAACTGCTTTAGTAATGTATCTGAGCAGAATAAATATGTTTCCTCCAATTACAATGAAACCCCTTCCCAAGTATGTGTGTGGCATACAGGAAACCTCTGTTCTGCCTCCCAGTGGTCACATATTACACACCATACCCTAGTAATTATTTTGTCAGCTCTGTACTTGTGACCCGGATAGCATACTGCGCTCTATAGGCAATAGCCTGGCCTTTTGTGTAATCATTGTGCTATTCATAGTGCAAGTGAGTTTACAAGACCTGTGCTGAAAATAATTAAAGAGACACGTTATTCCAAGCTGTGGCCAGCTCCTATAATTGCCTTTATTGACTATAGCTACACTCTATTCTCTACAAATACACATACATCTGCAAAAAGATGTAGCACTATTGATTTTCATACACTTGCCCTTTTTGAGAGTTTATCTAGTCTTGGAAACTTGGTAATATACAGGTTTGAACGAGCCTCTACAACATTTCAAGGACTGCAAGACATATAGGTTAAATGTAAGTCTTCTGACATGCGCCTATACTCCATTGCACTCGCCTGTGTGTCTTGTACTGATTATATATTGATTTTGTATGGGGATTTGTTTCACGTGTCTGTATGGAACATTGAGGTGAATGCAAGGGAGGTTTATAGTCTACATATAAATCTCATCCACATAGAGTTGAGTGCATATGCTGAAGTTACAGGCGCCTGCAGGAAAGGCAGTTAAACAGTCATCCAATCGACAGCAGCAAAAACATCAAGACTGGAATACGATGAGGGTGAGAGACATTGTGTGCTTGTTAGAAACCTTTTACATTTGGAGTCTGCCGCTGACCATGATGCTGATATAGTGGAACAGAGGACAGACACATGGAATTGAGGCACTGCTTCCATCCAGACGGTTTTCATATAGGAAATGCTACACGGCCCCCCATACAGGTGTGTCTCTAGAGCCGTAGCTAAGTCAAGGTTGGTCTCCATGTTGTACGTGTAACAGATAACACAGCACTGGTACGCACATGCTTTACAAGCCACACTCACGAAGCAAATCAATTCCACAGCACCTCACTTACTCACTATTGTTTATTGCTTTGCCTGATATTTGCAGGCAAGGTTGAGCAAGAAGGTGAAAGATGAGATACTACAGTACAAATGTTAGAAAAGGTTATGTAGGTCTATAATCGTAGGCTCTTAGCTCAATGAGTCTTGTGAATGCTCTAGTGTCAGTGTATAAAATACAGGTCATTCCAAGCCATGGGAAACAATAACAATGCACGATGGATATATGTCACGTTTGTATGTTTCATGTTATGGGTAAAGACGTAGCGTGTACCCACAAATGACCTTGCTGTTGTCCACACACCTTGATGAGCCATGTATGGTTGTTTAGGCTTTGTTAAATCAATGGCTCTGAGGGTTAATTTAGGTTTGGTTGAGAAAGCAAATTGCATCAATAACCAAACCTATGTTCACTAGCTTCTGTTGTGTCTGTCGTAGAGCTCAACGTTGATTTAAGTGTCAGCCCCTATGCAGCATAACAAAAATGTTTAGGTTTTGTTTTGAATCTCCAAGAGCACATTTGCTTCCTTAAGCAGTCTGGCATAAACTGTGTGTGTGTGTGCATTCTTTTCTGCTTCCTTGCGAGAACTACATGGACCTCAACTTGTCTTTTGGGACGTTGCCTGGCATTTTGCTGCCTTTCTGACCAGCGCTAGAGCTGCTACCCAGAGCACAAATAATTTAGAAAACCACCGGACTACCACCTTTTCATTGTCCTGACTTCCCTCCCTCTTGGCGCCCTGTCTGTGCTGACCTTTTTGAGGAGCTGCATGTTGTCCTGCAATGTGTCAAGCAGGGAGGGCTTTTAGCTGCTGCCGGTAACAGAAGCTGAATGCTGGCTTACCCGGCACCCTACTGTATATTTCTACTGTATTCTGTACTGTAGCTCTACTGTATGGCTCTACTGTATAGTTATACTCTATACTGTACATGTATATCTCAACTGTGTACTATATGGCTCTACTGTTTAGCTCTACTATCTATTGTATGGCTCTACTGTGTAGCTCTACTGTTGAGCTCTACTGTCTCTACTGCTCTACTGTTTAGCTCTACTGTCTCTATACTGCTCTACTGTTTAGCTCTTCTGTTTAGCTCTACTGTCTGTACAGCTCTACTGTCTCTGTACTGCTCTACTGTTTAGCTCTACTGTTTAGCTCTACTGTCTCTGTAAAGCTCTACTTTTTAGCTCAACTGTCTGTACTGTTTGACAAATGGTTGTATTTGTTGTAGTTTGATTGCATTGATTGAACAAGCTTTTAATATACATTGGTAAACATATTTAAGACATGCAAAGTATAATATTGGATGGGAAAATGACAATGCGTCGGTCTGAAACTAGTAAAGACACTTGCGTTCCCGCATTGCGCCGCGCCGCATTGCGCCGGTTGTAAGATAGGGCCTATTGTTTTTATCATGAGTATATATTAATTAAAGGCAGGGCCAGTCATTCTCGAGAACGCTTGCTAACTTCAAAGTCAATACAAAACAATATCCCTCCACAGTGCCGTCTCACACATTGAAAAGCAAAGTCTAGTACTCTGGTTTTGTTGCAGTTTTTGCCACTTTGTTCATGATGCAATTTACGCAGCCAGGGCTGTGTAGAAGTATCAGAATCATTTTTTCAACACACACAGAACGGTAAGATAGCAAAATGCCAAGAGATATTTGCTGAATTTAACAAAAAGTGTATTATCTTACGATTATTTTGCAATTGCTGACTATTCATTTAATTGTGCCAAATGTTTCAAAAGTGTCATTACTGAATATTTTCCCCATTGAGAAATCTCAGAATCATATTTCTGATTTAGTATATCTTTTGAGTTTATTCCATCGTTTGCATTTCTGAAAGATAAGATACAATATTATAGTGCTTTGAATATTATCTGTCCCTAATTCTACATTATTCTGGATTTGGAAAATCACTACAAAAGTTTATTTAAAATGTTTTCAAATGTTTAATTTTCTGACCAGAAACAAACAAAAAAATTGAAAAACAGTTTAATATCCTAAACTGTTAATTGTTCAAGACAACTAAAACTGGATATTTGAATAAAATGTTCAGTTTTTCCAAATTTTCTTTTCTTGTTAGAAAATTTAACTCCGTTCACGGACCATGACTATTCAAGATGATTTGATGCCATCTGCTGTAGTTGTCGGGTGGAAATGGTTCTGCACTCACAGTCCTAATCTGAAGTGAAAACATTCAAAGAACCAGACTAGATTCCAGTATACTATAGAAAGCAGCCCAATATTAATAATTATTATTATAATGGATATTCCTTTTTGTTTTGCCTTTGAGATACAATGTATGGTTAAAGCTCACAATGTGCAAGCCATGTCCTGGCACCACTTTAAACAAATGGAAAAGCGTTACCATTAACTGTACGCACAAGAGGTTATCTTGGGTTAGGAAACCTTGGTATTTGTGTACAGGCACTGTAGCTTTTGCAAGCCATTTTTATAGTCATCACCATTTAAGTCTAGTGTGTTCAAACTACTGTCTGGCTGAGATTAACTGCCCTTTGCTAGATCAGATAAAGCACATTCAATGTTGGCTAGCAAGATTGATGGGAACATTTGCATGCTGGGCTGTCAGATTCACAGTTATTGCTCTTCCTTCTTTCTTATTTTCTTCGCCTTCAAGTCGTTCTTCCTTTGAATATGCTAACGTCTGGCTCTCATAAGGGAACACTACATAAATGACTAGTAGTCAGGGGATAACATGCTGTCTAATTCTAATTCTTATTAACAGCCGAGTGACAGACAGTGTTCCCTAATTAATTACAACAGCTTTAAATGGGACTACACCGGAAGGGGATCAGTGCCTCATGCAAATACCGTAAAACAATTGATGGTGCATAATGAATACAATGGTATTAATTATTAGTGAAGTGTTCATTCTGATAGCTATTATAGCCAGGTTACTGTATCTTGAGCCCTAACCAAGAAAGCAATATAATACACTTGAATTACATTTTTAGGTTTAATGGGTCTCATCTCTTTATTCTTTCAATGGAAATAGAGTAAATATTCTGTTTGTCCCCGGTATTTAATTGGCCAAGTTTGGGTTCTACTACACCTCAGCTCAGATTGTGCCGTTGCATTTAGTAATTCTGTTTCCTGCACTCCTTTTACAGTGCTTACAGTATTCTGACCTTATTCTTCTTTTAGCACTCTCATATATAAAGACTGTCTCCCTAGGGTTTTCAAACTCACAGCTAAGCAACCAGCATACTCCTACCATGTTAAACCAACAACAAATGCAGTTGAACACTGCAGACATTGCAGGCGAACCTCAAATTTAGGTTTATTTAACTGTTGATTCCACTTGCATGCATGATCATTTTTTAAAAGTCTTTTAAAAATGTTTTTGTTTAAAGTATTGCTCAGCTGTTTCACTCAATTGTTGAGTGGACACTTGTCATTATTGAACTGTAACTGCCTTTATACCCTCTGGCACTAGAAGTCTATTTAATTAAAGCTTTGGAAATAAGGTTCAATACCTAAAATGTCAGGCCATTAAAAGGCTATTAATTAACATTTATAGTAAATTCTAAAATGATCGACACATTCTATGGTGTATTAACACATGCACTAAAATGCTCGTTTATTTGAGGCATTTGTTTGCAGCAGTAAAGGGAGCACTCTGACTCACTGATTAGTTTGTGAGGGAAGAGGGAAATATGAATAAGGGGATCAGATTCTGCATGGTTTATTAAAAGTTCATAGTGTTTCATGAACTGAACTTGCTTTGTGAATTTGTGAAAGATAGAATGACAAATGACTTGAGATATCTGTGACAGCTGCCTGGGCCTTTCCAGTGGTGGACATTTTGTTTGTTCTCCATATGCTTTGGTTTGCTATGAGATAAGTCTTGGGAGCTGGAATACAAATCGTGTGTCATAATGGAAAGCTAACAATGTCCCGTGAGCCACCAGCTCACATCGACAGTGACAGACACTATCAATGGATCGCAGATTACCTCCCTTTTGGAAACCACTCCAGCTCATGAATACTCATAAGCTGTAAAGTGGGTATTTTTTCAGCAACCTCTAGTGTTATGGTTTACAGGCCACATGCATTTGGGAAGGATTCAAAAACCATCAGAAAGGAAAATGTGTTGATATACAGGTATATCATTTTGTATTTAGTAACTCTATTTATATTTGTCTCTACATTTGTTCCACAAAGAAAATATTTGCTCAGCGTTAGATGCTATTTCACAGTGTCATTTAATTAATAGATGAAACAATACAGAGAACTGATGGACATAGCTTTCATCAACTTGATTTTGCTGCAGTCTCTGCAGGCAAAGCTCTCCCGCTCTGGAAAGACACGAATGTGGGGAGGAAGTTAAAAAAGATAAGCTCTACTGTGAAACAACGTAGATGGAAATGATGGACATTCTCTCATTATTCATTCTTTCCCCTGTCAACATGAAGCATTACTATCTCCACCGTATTTGACGCTGTCTTGACGAAATCCCGCGAGGGGCCTTTCATTCAACTGAACTACCTTGATGTGCCACTGTTAAATGGCTCATTAGTAATGCGAGGGTGTCACATTCTGAAGGACGAATCTGCAGCTCTACCAGTGTTTCCCTATACATAATACATAAACCATACAGGACCGACTGAGGCTTTCTCAGAATCTCTAGCAAACTGAAATGGAGAAAACCCGTCTTGATTTCAACATGACAATAAATGGACTGCATTTATATAGCGCTTTTATCCATTGGCCTCACATTCACCCATTCACACACACATTCATAAACAGATGGCGATGTCAGCCAAGTGTCTTCGACACTTGGTGAGGAGTTAGCGGGTTTGGAACCAGCGAGTTCTTGATCACCTATTTCCCCGCTCTACCACTGGGCCACTTGCCACTCCAATAGCAGTTAGTGCCCTATCAAGCTCTGAAGAGTTGATATTATTATATTTTTCAGATGCTGGTTTTTTAATTAATGTTTAAGTTTTCTGTTTTATTGAGGAGAAATTGTTTGATATGCTTTTTATCCCTAGCAGAACTTGTATAAGTGTATATCGCTGATTCCATTAATTTTGTAATGGCAAGATAAATATTTTCATTAAACATTCTTTAAGCATTAAATAATTCTGGAAAATTGGTTGTCAAATCAAAATGTCAATATGTAAATTGAAGAATTTAAAATTATATCAACGAATGTACTGCCTATGTTACACTGCACACAATACATCTGATTAAATGCTCCACTACATTTTAAAGAGGCAGTTTTGTTTGAAACATGAGAACGTGACCAACCCCTGCCTCACCTGAAAACTCAGTGAGCCTTGCTTGTGATAATACATTTCACAGAAGGCTTTAATTAGACATGGGTTTGAACTGTAGTTGTAAACAACATTGTACTGTAGAAAATAACTGGAAAATAATTTAATTCAGGTAATGACTAAATAACAGCGTTTGACACCTGGTGTAGAATAAAACTCTATGTTACGTTCTGTACTAATGCATTCAGATGAAACCACATTATCTCCACAGGGAGCCAGCCCATTGGGGAATTACAGATATGAGCATTTCAGTTATTGCTATTGCAGCTCATCATAGGAAAATTGAAAAAAGTTACACATCAATTTTTAATAACTTCATTATTAATGGTTCAAAAATATAATGACATATTTGGTAATATTATCATCCTATGGGCCCACCACTCGTGGGAGGAACCGTGGTAGTCGGGTGTGCTATCACATGGGTGGTGGTGAAACTCAGGGGCCTCGATGGACTAGACCCAGGCAGCAGAAGCTGGCTCTAGGGACGTGGAACGATGGGGGAAAGAGCCAGAACTTGTGCGGGAGGTGGACCGCTACCATTTAGATCTGGTGTGGTCTTGGTTCTGGAACCATACTCCTGGATAGAGGATGGACTCTATTCTACTCTGGAGTTGCCCAGGGTGTGAGGCGCTGGGTGTGTGGGGATACTCAAAATTTAATGGCTGGGCGCCGCTACGTTGGTCGCCTCCCTGCGCCTAGGGGTGGTGGGGGGGGAAACTCTGTTATCTGTGCATATGCACCAAACTGCTGTGCGGAGTATTCAGCCTTTTTTAAAACTCTGAATGGTCCTGTATGGGGCTCCAGTAAGGGACTCTATATATCGCACATGTGAGCAATGATGGAGATACCTGGAGATGAGTGATTGGGAGTAACGGCCTCCCTGATCTAAACCTGAACAAGCATTTGTTGTTAGACTTCTGTGCTTGTCATGGACTGTCTATAACAAACACCATGTTCTAACATAAGGATTCTCATAAGTGTATGTGATACCAGAGCACCCTAGGTCAAAGGTCGATGTTCGATTTTGTGATCGTATCATCTGACCTGAGGCCGCATGTTTTGGACACTCGGTTGAAGAGAGGGGCAGAGCTGTCAACTGATCACCATCTGGTGGTGAGTTGGGTCAAGGGGTGGGGGAAAACTCTGGACAGACCTGGTAAGCCCAAACGGGTAATGCAGGCGAATTGGGAAGGTCTGGAGGAGGCCCCTGTATGTAAGATCTTCAACTCACACTGACCCTGAGTGGGCAATGTTCAAAGCTTCCATTGCTGAAGCTGCAGTGAAGAGCTGTTGTCTCAAGGTCTTAGGTGCCTCAAGGGGCGGTAACCCTCAAACACTGTGGTGGACACCGGTGATGGTGAAGAAGGAGGCTTTTGGGGATGTGTTGAAGTCTCCAGAGGCGGTTCTGAGGTACTGTCTGGCCCGAAGGGCTGAAGCATCTGTCGTTGCAGAAGCAAAGAAGCTGGTGTGGGAGAAGTTTGGAGAAGCCATGGAGAAAGATTTTCGGTCGGCACCAAAGTGTTTCTGGAAAAATTTCCGCCACCTCAGGAGGGGGAAGCAGGGAACCATCCAAGCTGTGTACAGTAAGGATGGGACACCGTTGACCTCAACTGAGGATGTAACTCACTTATGGTCATCAAGGGTGGGTCATGACCGAAAGAACTAGATCACGGGTACAAGCGCCCGAAATAAGTTTTCACAGAAGGGTGGCTGGCGTCTTCCTTAGAGATATGGTGAGAAGCTTGGCCATCAGTGAGGAACTCTTAGTAGAGCCTCTGCTCCTTTGCGTCGAAAGGAACCAGTTGAGGTGGTACGGGCATCTAGTAAGGATGCCCCATGGGCGCCTCTCTTGGGAGGTGTTCCAGGCACGTCCAGCTGGGAGGAGGCCTTGGGGAAGACCCATGACTAGGTGGAGAGGTTATATCTCCACACTGGCCTGGGAACATCTCGGGATCCCTCAGTCAGAACTTGCTAGTGTGGCTCGGGAAAGGGAAGTTTGGGGTCCCTTGCTGGAGCTGCTGCACCCATGACTCCGTATAAGAGGGACAAAATGGATGGATGGTTATATTATGGCTCACTGAGGTGAAAATGATAGTTGAATGAAACATTTGAATCAAATCAGTCATTTCATTTTTGACATACAGTAATTAGTTTTGACACGAGTGCAAACCTTACAGTAAAATGTAAAATGTATATAAAAATAATGGGTTTACAGCTTGCAGATTAGGTCATGGGTGCATATAGTTTATAATATACTTTAGTAACCTTTATCTTTGCTTCATTTTTTTTGACAGGTCTCCAAAATCATACCTAATGTTGCTAATGTTCCTGTTAGGTTCCTTGCTCAAAATAATGTTTCCTGCGGCAGACTCTACAGTGTTAACTCAATAAACCAATTTTAATACTATGTGCACTGAATTCACCAAAGTTGAAATGAATCAATTAGGCTCTACTTCAAAGTTATCACTCCAGCATATCTCCTGGGTGCTTGTAGCGCTACAAAAAGAAAACTTTAGCAACACACAATGTTTATATTCTGATGCAGCACTATCGCCTTAATAGATCTACAGAGTGAAACACTTTTATCGGCATGTTTGCCTTTGGAAATGCGGAGGCAGGTGCAAAGCCTTCCACATTATCCCTCCTTTCTCCCCATTCCCTCCTCTCCATCATTTTCCTTATTTCGTCACTCGGCAACGCACACTTTCACTTCAGCCCACTTGTCACGGTGCCGTGTTTCCCTGCTATCACTTTTGGAGGGAGAAATAGATTGTCTCCTGGCTTCTATAATCAATTTGGGTCAGCTCGCTAGGATTCTGTCTCCCAAGTGCCAATGCTGTGAGAACACTTGGTATTCATCACAAAATGAAATAATGGGCTGCTGTAAATTCTGTGGAGAGGTGCTGTCGGCCTCACTTAGGTTTAGCGAGATCTCACCTAGATAAATCTGGATAGCATCTTCTGGGCTTGTCTGTCCATCTTCTCATTCCGCAGTCAGTTCAAGTATTTGTTTATATACTTCATATAAAAGATTCTGTTTGGCATGTACACATGCCTAGAGTTAACATTTGATTTATAATATTTTTTAGGTGTGATGATGTCATGCAGAGTGCATTGAGTCTGTTGCATAACGACCAGTTTAACTGGTTTTTATGCTCACAGCACACTGGTTTTGCCGTATTAGCCTGTGCTTCAGTAAGCATTCCTCTAGGCATACGCCAGGAGATTAATTCATGATGTCTACCTTCGCATCTGCCTCAATGTCCCATGATGTTGCCTATCGTTTCTAACAAACTATACCGCATGCTGTGATATTTCTGAGCACTCTAAATATAGTAATTTTTCACTTTTCTTTCTTTTTTTATTTTATTATTACCCTCAGGCAAAACAACATCCAGGTAGACACACAGCTTTGCGCTCACTTAGTCATTGAAATTCATGAGGAGAGCATTGGAAAAAAGAAAAAAGAAACAGGGCTAATTTTTCAAGAGCAGGTTCACAAGCGCCAGGCCATTTGTAAAAGCTGTTCAGATGAATACACATGAAATAAATGTTAACCCTACTGACAGGCTATTAATAAAAGGCCTGGATGTTTGATTTAGAAGCGAGGCAAGGGGATGTGCCAGGGGAGATGGGGAATGCTATTAGTGGGTGCATGGAGGGGAAGCCTTATCTCTAGCTGACTGATGTCTTTTGGATTTCTCCACTATCACATATGATACACAGCAGCCGGATTAACAGCCCCATAGGACCGGTGGAACAATGTCTGTATCGATTATATCCTTAGATGAATTATTATGATATAGCAGATCAAGCCCTGCTTGGTGGGGGTGGGCCAAGAGCCGGTGCTAATTTTTGTCTTGGCTCCCAGTTGATAAGAACCCAAATACTAATAAGCTTCCGGACAAAGGTTTCTGCTGTCGGTAGCAGCATTTAGGTCTGGAGGTGCCAAGTGTTTTCAAATATCCCTAGCATAAAAGACGTTGCTAGCCAGCCCATGTAATGATGTACCAGCCGCTCAACATGATTTTACATGTTGTGCATCTCAGCATAGTGGAAGGGCTACATCAAAGGTGGGGTCCACACATGACCAACAATATTATTGTGCCACATAAAATAATAAGAGTAAGAATAAGAGAATAAGAGCATGAGTTATGACCCAATCTATTTCTCAACTTTGTGGAATAAAATTTCAAGTGAATATAAAATATACAGACAACAAACAACAAAACAAGTCTTTTGATTACATTAATATTTAAGAGATCCTCTGATGGTGCTAGACTGCAATGTGTCTGCGGTGAATCTATCAAGAGATGGAAGCAATACAGGCAAAACCCAGTATTACGTCTTAAAAGCAATCTTTAAAATATCACGAATTTTCACTTTTTTGCCCGAAATAATGAGCATCAAAAATTACAGTCGATAAGCAGTTAAGATGGTGATAATGGCATCTCTTGTAAAAATCTAATGATACCGATAATGCTACTGAATGTAACCATGTGACTAAATGAGGTTTACTCTGTTCGAAAATCAGTAGGTAATGTTTTAAGTAGGCTGAGGGTCAGAGGAGTTTTAGCATGCTGGATACAGAGACAAATAATGGATGAATAATGCATTTCACCTGGAGGTGGCTTTTTCTGAATGTAGCCTTATCGTTTTAGCAGGCTGCTCCCCTAATCAGACTAAACTCATGTTTTTATTTGAAGCTTGAAAAGTGACCCCTTTTTGATGCTGTCCAAGATCTTATCTTCAGCACACACTTTTCACATTAAAATGTTTACTCAAAAACACGTCACAGTGCACTTGAGCACTTCTGAAGGATGGTATGAGAAATAATAAAGCAGATCGGAGGACCCGGAGCAGCGCCTGCAATCAGGAGGTCTCCCACATAGGAGACTGATGCAGTGTTGATCCTTGGAGCTGTTAGTTTAACAAGCAAGGAAAATGTCTGATGTTTGCCTCTCGCTGGCCCCAAACACTGTTGTGTGTAACCTGCTGTGACTGCCCTGTTGTCCCCCCATCCCCCGCGCACACACAATCACACTCAGAAAAATGCAGCATGCACAACTGGCCAATTTACAGTACGGTTTGTGTGTTGTGCAGCACCTTCTATAACCTTGCTAGTAAACTTTGGCTTTACGAGGTTATGGTAGATCACGCTTATCTTTGTCAGTGAGGCGCATGTGTATGAAATATATAGGAGCCCATGGAGGGAGATTGATTCAAGTTGGGTACAGTCAATTTAAAAAGAGACAAGTTGAAATTCATGTGGAAGGTACTGGCATCCCTTCCCTGATAAAAAAATCCATCATAAACCAGCATGAATTCCATGCTAGTCCAGGCTGGTTCATACTGGTTAGTACTGGTGTAGTGCTGGTCCAGGCTGGTTCATACTAGTTAGTGCTGGGGTAGTGCTGATCTAGCTGGTGTACCAGCACACCAGCAACCTTAATGGGATGCTGGTACACCACCAAACAGTATGGTATGGCGGGGTACCAGAAAACTAGCAAAATATACCTTGTGCTGGTGACCAGCAATGCTGGATTTTTTAGCAGGGTTTTCACTGAGAAACGCTGTACAGTATATTATTAGCGAATGTTCATAAAGAACTATCACGGACTAAAGCTTTGCAGGAGTCAGGATGCCCTCCAAATGGAGATGGTTTGATTAGCATAGTCATGCCAGCTACCACACAGTGTTTCAAGATGAACGAGGATTTCAATCCTCTCCAAGCTTTGTGGGCAAATTATGTACAAGAAATGCCTAGTCAGATAATTTTCCATGTTCTCTTTAAGCCTGATGTCGGAGGAATTCTGCTTTTCATTTGATACGTAACCTACTCTGTGACTATGCATAAATAATTATAAAATGTAAATGTAAAGCAAAAAGGCATAGCAAGCAGTTGGGCCAGCAGTGCTTGTGATGTTTGATTTAAGCATATAGGCCTACATCTTTAGCTACTTTGCAGTAACCTGCAATGGATACTATACTGGTCAGCACGGTGGGGCAGCCACAGCAAGACGGTCCCGGGTTCGAACCCCGGTCGTCCCGGCCTTTATGTGTGCAGTTTGCATGTTCTCCCCGTGTCTGTGTGGGTTTCCTCTGGGTGCTCTGGTTTCCCTCACTATCAAAAAACATGTTAGGTTCATTCTCCAGTCAGTGCCATCTGACCAGTGACACTGGCTCCAATCCGGTGATTCGTCCCCGGGCGGTGCACAGCGGCTGCCCACTGCTCCCTTGAGGGATGGATGGGTTAAATGCAGGGGATGAATTTCACTACATGTATGTGTACGTGACAATAAAAGCACGTTTTAGTAAAGTAACTTTTGAATTCTGCAGTTATTGTAGAAATTTCACTACAGCTGGAAAGGAAAATAACAATACACTTCCATCTCATCCATCTTATGCGACTCAGTCTCAACGCTGTTTATGTATTTGAGTTTTAGTAACAGCCTTTCTTCACTTTAGATCCAGCAGAGCCTGTCGTCCATATATTCAACACCGTTGCTTGTCTGTCTCCGTCACTCTTAGGAAACCCAATCAATGTGGAGAGCTGTTCACTAAGCGCTTGGGGCAGCGTTTTGATGGCCCATGAAGTGGATAGCTTCTCAACTCTGCTGGAATCCCAGAAGACAAGCATGCAGCAAACCAGCAGTAAGTACTGTGTGTTCAATCTCATCTCTTGTAAAGTTAAAGAACTCTTCTATCTCTTGGTATAGCCCTACAGTAAGCCAAGCAGCCGTTTGATAGACACAACACACCCCCGAATCTATTTTCAGCATCTGTTTTCTTTCCACATTTTAAATGTAGAATGATATGACTTGAGGTGTGCATATTAGGCAGACTAGTACAACTAATAATGAAGAGATTAAGAAAACAGTGGCACATCACCCAAGTGTTCTCTGAATGGCACTTTAATTATCTGTGAGCCTTACAAAGAAAGATGTCGTCTTTTCAATTGGGAAGGGATGATGTTCAAAATAACTTTTAGTTTTCAAATGTTATTATGGATAGAAACTGAGGAAAAAGGAGCCAGGCTAGGCGGTGTTTATTTTGTGTTTTTTTTTTTTTGCTTTCCTCTGAGCAAGATCTGAGCTGCTTTTGATCCGCCCTGTAAGATAAGACATCACCGGTCCACCCACAGAGACTGTTGATCCAGTAACTGCAGGGGCTCTCACTGCACCACAATATTATCAAACGCTCGTAAAAATGTCATTGTGGTAAATAAGATGCATTAACCTTTGGGGAACATACGCTTCATTGACTGCCTTTAAACTGGAGTGATTAACACATTTTCTTTTAGGCTTTTAGATGAGGTCATCTTTCAGGGGCAAACTGTAAATTGTAACTCTTGTTAGCAATGACATTTTATAATTCTTTTATTTTTAGAAATAATGATACACCTTACTACACCTTATTATTATAAGGTGGCATTTAGCCTGAAGTGTTAATTTAGCATCTGTTTTGCTTAATAAGGCAAATAATTTAAGAATAAACTATTTAGTTTCAATTTGTCCAAAATAATGATGATAATGACATTAGGACTGATGATAGAGAACACTTCATCACATTGAGATATACATTTTTGTTTGTGCTGGTCTGTATTCACAGTATACTGTACATGAGTGTACAAATGGGTAATGGAGAGGTACAATACGTTCACATGCATGTGTACATCTCTCAAGACCAGCATTAGCATATCATTGTTTCATATGGACAGAGCACTGATAACAACACTAACATGATGTCAAGTCTATTCTTAAAACGTATAAGGATGAAACCAGAGAAACTAATTAAAAAAAAGACATTTAGAGGAAGCACTATATTTCAGAAGCCATTTAGAACTGCCTCATATGGACCAATGTGACTGCCAATGCCCTAAAAATTATTAAATGAAACATTTTAGCCTTGCAGTCATTTGCTGTGAAAGCACCAACATTGTGTTTGACATGTCAAGCCAAAAACATAACATGGATCTGTTATGCAATTTATGGCTTTGCTAGAAGAATAGCAAATTGTGTCCTGTTTTGCCAACGGAGACTTTAATTCCACTGTATTACAATATATGCAGTACATTACTAGATATAATAGATGTGTGTACACACTGTTTCCAAATGTCTTTGTTTCGTAGCCACAGTAAGTGTCAAAGAATATAAATATAAATCATGCCAATAATTACATTAAACATATTTTAGTAGCAGTTTATTTTTTGCCACTAAGATTGCTGTCAGTAGACATCAATGTCCAATGTTGTGGAATAACACACCAGCAGCTAAACTGTAAAGGAAAACACTTTGTTTGTGCAACAAGTGCCCATTGAAAACATACAGAGAGACAGAATCACGCACACGCAAAACACACATTAGCCTGCAGGGTGAGAAACCGGTGCATAACTGTCTGCTCAAGTAGTCTTGTGATAATATGATTTGCTCTATTCATCTTGATCTGTCATCGTTGATGGCAGGCCTCCTGTTGCTTGGTGAATGCTTAAGAATTCCCCAAAACATTTTAGAGGAACAACAAGAATATGCAATGATGTGAAAGCTTATGCTGCTCACAGGAGAACAGGGAGTGAGAGCCAAACATATGTAATTGTTTAGATGCCTTCATGTGATTACAGCCTCAATACGAAGCTGTAGACCTACTGCTGTCAGACAGGCTCTACCACTGACTGTGCCAGAGACACATCAGCCCAAATTAATTCTGAAAGCTCTGGTGCCCCCCCTGTCCTTAATTCCAATTATTTAAAAGTTCACACTAATATTAAATGTCCCTTGCACAGTGAAGCATGCCGTTAGCTATCAGGGGAATACGACTTTTTTGCTTATCTTCTTTGTTGCTGGTGTTGAGATTTAAGTAATGCTAATGCAATATAAACTTCAAACCCTAACTCTCAATACTTTGTCAGGTGTTTAGCTATTGAGTCGAATTGGATCATTGGACTGAAATATTTGTGTGCTAAGTAATTTTTAAGGCATATTTCTCCCCCCCAAAAAAGCTAAACAAATTACTGATATAAACCACTGACAGCACTTTCAGACGTTGTATTCACTGGTTGTTCTAAAGTTGCGGATGAAAATATTTGGCCTTGTCTTAAAATAAATGTTTATCATTTCAGTTTGCAATATTGAAAACATTAAAACCAAAGGTCTAACTGCTTATGTTTATGAAACATTTTATGAAGGAAACAAAAAATCCTTTGTGTATTGGCATTATTTGTGGTACTGTGTGATTTTTCTGTAGATATTACACAGTTTTAAATATTCTGTATTTCTAGTGTACCACTATAAAAGCCCATCTCCCCTCATTACACAGTTTGGAAATTGCTTTTCTGGGTGAGTGGAGGCATTGGGGAGTTGCATGTTATATATATATATATATATATATATATATATATATATATATATATATATATACTGTGTACAGATATAGACAAAAAGATGAATCATATCACATAGAGAC
>JAODLL010077426.1:0-15991 GCA_026546735.1 Forbesichthys agassizii | reverse complement strand
ACACACACACACACACACACACACACACACACACACACACACACACACACACACACACACACACACACACACACGCAGGCTGCAGTCCATGGTGATGACATTAATAGCAGCGGGACCATGCTGGCGGTCTGTAAGAAGTGATTAGCTGCAGTGGAGACAGGCCATGACAGACAGCGAAGGCAGGGGAGACACTTGATGGGGACAGCTGTTACCCAAACCAGAGGCTCCAATGGAGGAGATGACCGTCACACACCTACACCCCGCATTAGCCAGCGAAGGATGGGTGGGCAAAAGACAGAGAGACACAGAGAGACAGAGAGAGACAGAGAGACAGAGAGACAGAGACATAGAGACAGAGTTTCCCTCAAGACAGCATTTCCAACGTTTACCAATGTTTAAAATGCTTTGATGTGCTACTTAAATATTTCAAACTGCATTTAATTAATAAGACATGTCTAGCATTGCTTTACTAATCGTGAAGTGTCTTTACCCTCATCTACTTTGTTACTGTTGCTATCTGTTGTCCTTCGAGTTGGGATAGTGGAGTCAGAGAGATCCAATCAGAGCTGGGTAGTGGGGAGGGGCTAACATTGCACCAGTGTCAAATGAAGTATAGCATAGTAATACGCAGTGCTAACTTTGTGTTTAATATCACACTGGACTGCAATATGCAAACTCAAACACACAGGCCTATTGTTTATTGTGGGCAACATACTAAACCTCATACAGTGACTTAGAACAGGACACGACAAGCGAGGGGAAGTGAGGGGGGATCTAAAGATGGATAGAGGCCACAGAAGTCACATAGACATTCTAGTGTGGCCACCCCCTCATTGACCTTCTCTCCTGGAAGCGCAACATCTCAGATTCCCACAATCCCCTGCCTCTGGAGGATGCTGTTGTGGAGCTTTCTAAATAGTCAAGAGAAGGAAAAGTGGGAGAGATAGAGATACTTGGCAGGCTTAATACCTAAGTATTATTGTTTAATCTGCTCGTGTTATTATTTTATGTTATTATGCGCCATAGTTTCACATTAGTAAGTTCACATTAATAAGAAAAATAAAAAATAAAAAATGTGCACAATAGTTTGGCAAAATGTACACTGTTACATTATGCTAGTAAATTGAATTGAGAGAGAGAGAGAGAGAGAGAGAGAGAGAGAGAGAGAGAGAGAGAGAGAGAGAGATAGATAGTTGTGGAAAGAGAAATGTCCATAGGAGAGGGGGGGAAGACAAAGAGTGAACATCATCATCTCAGAGCCATGTAACAGCCCCCCTTTCTCTCCACTCTCTATACGATATCTCACCACTCCAGACCCTGTTCTCTCAATGCTGCTATAGGCAGCTGACACTCTGCTCTTCTTGTGGTGCAGCAATGTACGGAGCACCACTATTACAACACCCTCTACACTCACTCAAACATGCCGGCAGCTGCAATGCATCAAGGCCAGCATGGAGGTAGGCTAATATCAAGGGCTAGCAAGGCTGACCCCTTTGTTATCTTGTGGCCTAATCATTTATTATGACATTTTGTAATTTTCCATACAGTATGCCTTAAAATGGTCTTCAATCAGCCATTTTAAAAGGCCATCATCTTAGAAAAATAACTAAGCCTGCTTTTCTTTGTGCAACCGGATGGCTCAATTCATGCCATTCCATCAGATTACAACTAAAACCAGAAGCTTGTTGTAATTTAAGAGGATTCTCATAGGTAGCTTTATTTCATCTGAAATCAGTCTGGTCAATTCAGCATGCAGTTATTTAATTTCCTCTGAGAACAGTAAAGGTGCTTACTGTACAATCTGTTGAAAATAAGAGCAGATGTTCGCAGATAGCAGAAGAACACACAAAAAGACTGCTATTACATATATTTGTAACTGAACAAGATTTTTGTATGTTCAATTCATTGATTTAGTCTTCTTAACCGATTATAGGGTACAAATTCCCCTAAGTGCCAACTTATGTCCTGCCGTTTCTCTTTACTTGCTGTTTAATTACAGCACTGTGCCATTCAACACGTGTTTCTCTGGCATAATTGTGGCATCTTAATTCTCTCCCAGGGCCAAATGTCAGCGGCTTTTCACTTTAAACTGGCCATGAATCATTTGTCCAGTGAGATAGATAGTGGCAGTGGCTGCACCAGCACCCCTGGGAAAGAAAGAAAACCTATGTCAACCCAAAGCCGAATATTTCTTTCTTTTTATTTGAACTGATCATTGTTTCTTCATTGAGGCATACAATATGTATTAAACACAACACTGGAGACAAAAGGTGTTATGTACTGTATGTTGTCTATTATAACCTTTGCATGCATGAAAAAAATATCTGGTGCTTCTACACAGCCCTGGCTCCAGAATGACTTATTATACCTTTAACTGGAATAAGATTTATTGAGATTAAACATTTTTCATATTTCATAAAAGTGTCCTGGCCAAGACAACAGCACAACCAAAACAATTCTAAAAAATAAAAACAAAACAAAAAATGAACAATTGAATACATAGAATGTAAACAAAAAAATACACAAAAAACCCCCACAATTATATCCAAAATATCAAACAGGTGCAAAATGAATCATTCATACCATCTCCAGGCAGATGCGGATACCTACAAGTCAGGTACTTTAAATGAGATTCAAGCATGCGCTCTGTTAGGGGTATGCTGCCATGACTTCATGACTTCATGTCATGCTGATGCTTAGCACTTCAAAACAAGAGCCATGTCCCATTCATTTGAATTCAAATGCAAGTTAACAGAGTTGGGAAATGAATTATATTCTGGCCTGCACTCTGGCCTGTATAGTATGTGTGTATGTGGAGAGTGTCACAACACCCTATATAATATGACTGTTGGACAAGCATCTCAATTGGTGTGATTTATATGTTGCATGGCAAAGGCAAAGCAAACCCCACATGATCGGCATGGTAACATGAGTGGGCACATGTATGTCTTCATTCCAGCTGTCCAATGAACGCATGGCAGAAAATAAGCTTTCCATTTTGTTACATTGGTTTCCTTTATTGGCAGTATTGTATATTTCAAACAGTTTCCACTCGACGGACCTGCATGCTTTTGACCTGCTTTGCTGAATATTGATTTACCAAGAACAGGACGACATATAAAGGAAGGGGGAGGGGGGATCTCGTTGCCATTCCCAAAGAGCGAGCAATGAAACAGAAATCAATAACTACGGTTTCTATGTAAATCAGCCGGCATTGTTGAGATTAGTTGCTGCCTCGGTAAGCTTGTCTTAAACTACACTCGCTCTCTACAACATACAGATTTTTGTTTTGCTTTGAATGATCACAAAACTGTATAGACGTAGAACCTGTGTTGCCATTGATTGTGTTATCTTACAGCAGTGACCATTTCTAAAACACACGTCTCTTAATATTGAATCCACCGCACATTCTGTTTACCATTCACAGGGTAATGAAATATTGAGTTCATATTGAGTGTAGCGACCTACACCAGGGCTGTGCAGCTTGTTTGGATAGATAATAGCTCGCTACCTGCAGAACTCTATGCATTTACCTACCTCTGTAATCACTGGCTAATCGCCGGCCTACATTAGCAGTGTGTAATGGTTTTCAGGCCACAACCTTGTGTGATCTGTGTGATTATGGTCTGTAATATGGCCTGTTTATAAATCATTTGGTGTGTGCAACTAAAGAAATAAATAAGGCTGCACATGCAGACACACACACATACACACATTAATTTACATATCATTAATATGGACAGCACACCATAACAACTAATTGTTTACTGTATGATTCCGGGCTAAATCTCTCTGGAGATGAGTTTGTGAGTGTGTACTGTACCTGTTGTGTGCACAACTAATATACACAACTGACGCAGGTGACTGCAGGCATGTGTTTGCACGCACGCACACACGCACACACACACACACACACACACACACACACACACACACAAGACCAAGCACATGCAAGCAAGGCTCTTCGCTCGCTGAGACATGAGCTGGCATAGTGTATGGGCTTGGTGTTGTGTGTGTGTGTGTGTGTGTGTGTGTGTGTGTGTGTGTGCGCGCGCGTGTTGGTAAATGTATAGGTGTGTGTGCGTGCTCATGCATCTGCTGGGATGAGAAACATGCAAATGGTGCAGGCTACCTATCATCATCCATCACCTCAGAAGATCATTTTGCCAATTAGCGCTGTTATTGGCTGACATTTGGGTGACACCATCTCTTTTAATTGACCTCACACACACAGTATGCAACCCTCTGTTCTAGAAAACACACACACGCACACAGACTGTGTCTGCATGTGTGTGTGTGTCAGGGTGGAATGAAGGACACTGTTCCTATCAGCCCTCACCTTTTTGTTACACCCAATAACAAATGCCACACAGCCTTTCCTATCACATTTCTGCCTCATTTTATAGATGTGGTTTATCCCACCGGAGTCTCTCCCCTCTGTTCCTCTTCCCTGTGTCCTTCCTCTTCTCCTTTTATTCATCACCCAGCTTCAGTTCACTTCCTGATGGTACGCTGAGCTTTGCTAGTTTATGCTAGTTTATGCTAATGACGCCACAGGTTATGCAGGCAGCACCAACAATCACAAGAGAGAGTGAAAATTCCCTCTCCATGTTTTTCCTCCTCTTGTTTGTGTTCTCCCGGGGGGCATTGGTGGGATTTGCCTTATGTGCCATTTGATTCACAAAACGCCTCCGTTAGTTTCCTGGTAGATCTAACAGAGGTTTCATTTTGTGCTCTTGTGGGATGAAACCTCCAGAGAAGCACCTAGGAGGAACCCCTGAGGAACAGAAGTGAAAATGACAATACAGCATAGATCAGAGGCCTGTTACTGTATTGAGCTAAAATTTACAGTATATAGCTACAGAACGGTTTGACTGCACTTTACACTTTACGCTTTACAGTATATTTTTTCTTTTTTAACAATGCAGTATTTGTATCTAATCAAGAAGATGTAAGCAAGGCTATTTTAGAGACTTCTTCCTTGTTGTTTAATCAAAATGTTAGACTTAGACTAGTCAATGACTAGTCTAAAAACACTCAGAAAACCATCCAAATTGATGACAGTCAGGCTTAATCTTTGTCAGCGTACAGGTTGCAGGTCTCTCCTTGCCTGCACTCATCAATCGGCTGTTTTGCCTCAGTGGGTGGAGACAGTCTCCTTTCTCCTCATTTAATAACAAATAATATATAGATGACTTCATCTTTGGAAAATGAACAGCTACAGTACGGTAGTTTATGGTACAACAATGGCAGAGTGCCAATACTGCTCCGTTATTCACAAGCAGTTTAGCCTATCTTAAACCAAGGTGAACAAACACACAGGAACCCCACAGAAATGTGACTTTTATTTTTATTATGATTTTACTGTGATGTTTTTAAGCAACCCATTTCCACAATTTTCATTTGTTGCCATTAATTATTATTATCATTATTTTTTTATCCATTGTGGCATGTTTTCATGTGTGTAGAGCATCAGAGTGTTGTGCCGAAAGCTCGATATCAGTTATTTCATAAATGTTCCCAGGCTCCTGCTACAGTGAGTCTATCGTCTCACCTGGAGGGAATCTCCGCTGTACAGCCAGGAGCTAGAAGCTGACGTTGTTTGGAAGTTATTTTCCCCTATCTCTGTCTCAGTGTGTGTTCCTCTCTTATTCTCTCTCTCTCTGTCTGTCTCTCTCTCCCAATCTTGTGTCACAGCATTGAGCTGCTTTGATTTTATCTAGACCTGTCTGTCTGTCTGTCTGTCTGTCTGTCTGTCTGTCTGGAGTGTATCTCTCTCCCTCTCGCTCTTCCTTTCTCTCTCTATTTTATTTCCTTTCTCCACTGCTAGATAGTAGTTGTTATATTATATTGTTGCGACTGCAGGGGATATTGTTGTAAAAACAAAGAAATCACATTTATTTTACAGAGATATTTCTCTTTTTCAGGACAGTTTCATAGCTTTTAAGGAAAACATTTTTTCACACGTTTATTTTGTGAGGGGTGGTGACAGGTTTGAGGGTAGTCATGGCAACGGGAAAGCTGTGAGCACACCAACACCAGCCAGTGATTTATACTAAGTTACTTGGCACTGCTAGCCATCACCAGTAACGGCAGGCAGCTGTCAACAGGATAGACATGTGAGCCTGTTATTACTCAGCTACCATATCAAAGACAGTGACCACTGAGACACTATGAGGGGAGAGGCAGAAAGCCACAGGAATAGCAACGAGAGAGAGAGAGAGAGAGAGAGAGAGAGAGAGAGCTGTCATTAGTAATGTACAGCCACTCCTTTCTCCACCATTCAAACTATAAAAGCTAAATACTCAACTCAGCAGACCATGTAAGTGGGCACTCTGCGTCAGTGTAAAATAACCCTGTAAAGGTCAGCTGAAGTAGGAGTAGTAGACAAGAGGCTGGCTGGCTTTTTAGTTTTTTAGTTTTACTCAATTAAAAGACACTCTCAGCCAAGGGAAACTATTAGCCAAAAAACATACTAAAAACGGGATACCTTAACAGAAAACAGGAACGTCCTTGATATTGTCTATTTCCCTTGACGGGCTATGAGACAAGACCGTCCTACTTTGATAATAAAAAAGTGATTTAAAGGTATAGTAAGTCGTTCTCGAGAAACGCTCGAGACACAATTCGAAAACGAATCAAAACAAAAACCTCTCCCTTCATTGCGATAAAGTGCTCTTTCAGAGGCTCCGCCCCACACATGAGAAAAGTATTGCGAAGGTTGTGATATTATTGTTGTTATATGAGGTCTGCACCACCTGTTTGTGTTTTTTCTTCAGCACACAAAAGCTAGCAGACTGCGAGGACATATTTAGTAAATTTTACAAAAAGTGTATTTACAATCGCTTAACATACCGTTTAATAGCATGACCTAAAATAAATAAACAGAATACTCTTGACAAAAGCATCACGTTTGTGATTTTCAATAGACATCTGACCCACAGTAACTCTCTTCCATCTTATCTGTTACCCACCCCAGCTGAGCAAGGCTAGGGCTATGTTTAACTAAGTTTAGCTCATTTGGAATTACTGTACAGTAACACTCACTTCTTGACAGTGGAGGGCAAACATCAGTCTGTGTGTGTGTTGCTGTATACTGAAAAACATATTTTCATTATGTATCTTTTTTTTTATTGGTGGAGAGTGTTCTCTATTACCTGATATCGCTGTTGCATTTCCATGCTGTATGTGTTTATGGGAAGGCCAGAGGCAGGACTAAAGTCATGATATCTTATTCAGGAGGGTAGACACTTCTTGGAGAATACAAATATATACAATATCACTTTACTTTGTTATATCTAAAATCAGAGAAATGTTTAAGGTGAGTGGGCAGATATGTATGGATGTATGGATTAACATAGCATTTCTTTAGTATGTAAAAATGAGCAAAAAGTGATTTTCTGCCTCTCTCTCTCTCTCTCTCTCTCTCTCTCTCTCTCTCTCTCTCTCTCCCTCTCTCTCTCTGCCTCTGTCTGTCTTTCATCCTCTTGATCAATGTGACAATAATACATTTTTGACCTCTTCCTAGCCCAATAAGAAAGCACTACCAATGTGACCTTACTTTTAATGGCAGGGTTAGCCATTCTCTAGAATGCTTGATAAATTCGAGCTCAAATGAAAACTACATTTCTCCGCGCCCTACACAGCGTCGCTCCACACATCGAAACGCATTGTGAAGCAAAGCGTAGTACTACGGCTTTGTTGTTGTGAGCGTTGTTCGTTACTTTGTTTATGTTCCTATATATGGAGCCAGGGCTGTGTAGAACTATCAGAGTATTTTTTCAACACGCACAGAGAAGCTAAGCTAGCTAGCTAAGCTAGCAAAATGTAAGAAGATATTTGCTGAATTGGACAAAAAGTGTATTATCTTACAATTAGCTTGCAATAGCTGACTTTATCTTTAAGTGTGAAATTTTCAGGCTTTGTCTACGTGTGTGTGTGTGTGTGTGTGTGTGTGTGTGCGTGTGCGTCTGTATGTTGTATGTGTGTGTGTGCAGATCTCAGAGCTGGGAAGTACTTAAGCACAAATACTTAACTGTACTTAAGTATTTGTGTACTGTACTGTACTTAAAGCTCTTTCAGGTATCTGTACTTTACTCAAGTACTGTATGTATTTTTCTGAAAAACATTTTTAAAGCCTCTCTGGGAACCATCGCCTTATCGTGGCGGAGATGTTTGGGTGCCCCTTTGAACCTGAGGGTTGTACAGTCTGGAGCCTGGTGCTCCTGACAGGGTCTCCCAAGGAAAAGTGGTCTCAGGGGAGGGGCCAGACTATGAATGGTTCAGAAGACCCCATGAAGAACTTAAATAGAGAAGGAGTTACCCTGCCCGGAGGAAGCCCGGGGCCCCCATCTGGAGTCATACTCACATGTCCCCAGGCTGAGCGCCGCTACATTGGTTTACCCCGGTAGACGAGAGGGTCGCCTCCCTGCGCCTACGGGTGGTGGGTGGGAAAACTCCATATGCACAGACTGTTGTCTGTGCATATGCACCAAACTGCAGTATTCCATCTTCTTGGAAACCCTGAATGGAGTCCTGTATATGGCTCCAGTAGGGGACTAAATAGCTCTACTAGGAGACTTCAACGCGCATGTGGGCAATGATGGAGATACCTGGAGAGGAGTGACTGGGAGAACCGGCCTCCTTGATCTAAACCCGAGCGGGCATTTGTTGTTAGACTTCTTTGCTAGTCATGGACTGTATAACAAACACCATGTTCAAACATAAGGATGCTCGTCAGTGTACGTGGTACCAGAGCACCCTAGGCCAAAGGTCAATGAACAATTTTGTAATCGTATCATCTGACCTGAGGCTGCATGTTTTGGACACTGTTTTGGTGAAGAGAGGGGCAAATTAACTAATTGCCATCTGGTGGTGAGTTGGGTCAAGGGGTGGAAGAAGACTCTGGACAGACCTGATAAGCCGAAACGGGTAGTGCGGGTGAACTGGAAACGTCTGAAGGAGACCCCTGTCCATTAGATCTTAAACTCACACCTCCGGCAGAGCTTCTCTGGCATCCCTGTGGAGGTTGGGGACATTGAACCTGAGTGGGCAATGTTCAAAGCTTCCATTGCTAAAGCTGTGGCAGAGAGCTGTGGTCTCAAGGTCATAGGTGCCTCAAGGGGCAGTAACCCTCGAACATCGCGGTGGACACCGGTGATCAGGAAAGCTGTCCGACTGAAGAAGGAGTCCTTTCAGGATATGTTGTCCCGAAGGGCTGCAGCATCTGCTGTGGCAGAAGGAAAGAAGCGGGTGGGGTTCCCCTCTTCAAAAAGGGGGACCAGAGAGTGTCTGCCAACTACAGGGGTATCACACTTTACTCAGCCTCCTTGGTAAATTATACTCTAAGGTGCTGGAGAGGAGTGTTCGGGCAATTGTCAAACCTCAGATTGAAGAACAACAATGCAGATTCCATCCTGGTCGTGGAACAACAGACCAGCTCTTTACTCTTGCAAGAATCCTGGAGCGGGCCTCGGAGTATGCCCTTCTGATCTGCATGTGTTTTGTGGATTTGGAGAAGGCGTATGACCGGGTCCCCCGTGAGAGACTGTGGGAGGTGCTGCAGGAGTATGGTGTGAGGGTGTCCCGTTTAAGGGCAATCCAATCCCTATATGCCCAAAGCATGAGCTGTGTACAAATTCTTGGCAGTAAGTCGGAGTTGTTTCAGGTGGGGGTTATTTTCCGCCAGGGATGCGCTTTATCACCAATCCTGTTTGTGATATTCATGGACAGGCTATTGAGGAGTAGAATCTGAGGCCATGGTTCTCAGCAGGAAGCCGATGGAGTTCCTCTTACGGATAGGGTATGTGTCCTTATTCCAAGTGAAGGACTTCAAGTACCTTGGATTCTTGTTCGCGAATGAGGGCATATTGGAGCGGGAGATTGGCCAGAGAATCGGAGCTGCAGGAGCGGTGTTGCAATCACTTTACCGCAACGTTTTTCATTCCTACCTCACAAATGGTCATGAAGGGTGGGTCATGACCTAAAGAACCAGATCACGGGTATAAGCGGCCAAAATGGGTTTTCTCAGAAGGGTGGCTGGTGTCTCCCTTAGAGATAGTGTGAGAAGCTCAGCTATCAGTGAGGAACTCAGAGTAGAGCTGCTGCTCCTTTGTGTTGAAAGGAGCCGGTTGAGGTGGTACGGGCATCTAGTAAGGATGCCTCCTGGGCGCCTCCCTTGGGAGGTGTTCCAGGCACGTCCAGCTGGGAGGAGGCCTCGGGGAAGACCCAGGACTAGATGGAGAGATGATATCTCCACACTGGCCTGGGAATGCCTTGGGATCCCCCATTCAGGCCTTGTTAATGGGAAGTTTGGGGTCCCTTGCTGGAGCTGCTGCCCTAGCAAATTCCAGATAAGCGAGAGAATATGGATGGATGGATTAAAACATACAGTAAAGGTCCTCTCGAAGTTCAGTTAGCTTTTACTCAGAAACAACCCGCTACAATTTAATGTCATTCTCGTTCACAATTTGTACTTTTTACTTTTTTCTTTTCAGTATATTTCAGAGCCTGTACTTTTTTACTTTTACTTGAGTACAGAAGGTAAATCTAGAAGTATCTGTACTTCTACTTAAGTAATGTCTTTGTGATATAGGTGTATATGGATTGTATGTTGTGATTGTATGCCCACGTGTGTCTGAGAACAGATAACACACACACACAATGCATAACTCCCAGCAGACAGGTTCTTGGAAACAAAACAAACTCTTTCCATCTATCCAGATGGGGCAGTTGTCACGCACACAGACACAACACACACATTTTAGGCGGAAGCAGTGGACACCAACCTAGTACAGAAACTGGTATAATGGTCCAAACACACAAGAAGAATTGAATGAGTGAAACTTTTTCAGAAAATAAATAAATAAAAATGTGCTACAAGCAAACTGTGGATTCTGCTTGCAGTGGTGAATTGTGATGATTATTTCATTTGTTTGCAATATTTGTGGGCCTCATGAAACATCATAAAACTTAATAAAACATGCTGTTCATACCTAATTCACTTCTATTCTGCACTCTGACTGCTTGTTTCAGCACCTGAGTGCCCACATGTACCTACAGTATGTACCTTCAATTTGATCTAATTTGGTTTAGTATGTTTTACTCAGCTTTCAGTTTGAATAAGGTTCAACATTTCATCTCATGTATGTTGTGTGGTTGGTTACAGTTTTTTTTAATACTGACAGACAGACGGTGGACACAAGAGTAGACACTCAGGAACTGATGTAATTCAAAAGCAAACAGGTTTTATAGTGGTATATAAATCAAACATGAATAAATCCCACACACAAATCTAAAACTCGGATCTAAAACATCCCTCTCCTAGGGAGCCAGTCGATCACAGCAAAGGCAGAAACAGGAACAGGAAATGGTCAGGAGAGGAGCAAAACATGATACAGCCAAAAGACTGAGATGTAATCCAGAAACAACAGGCAGGGTAGTCGAACAGACCAAGGTACTACTTGATTAACATGCAACTAACACGGGAACACAGATGATGCACATGGCTGATTAGGAGGTGGGAAACACCTGGGAGACAATTAACAAGGGGCCAGGCTGGGGCAGGAATGCAAAACACAAATACACAAACACAAAATGGACAGTTTTAACTGATAGGATGTACAAGCATGTAAGTCACAATCCTGCCTCCCCCATCCCCCCATCCCCTATGTGTCATGCACACGCACGCACGCGCTCACACACACATACACACACACACACACACACACACACACGTCCTAATGCTTACCGTAAGACAGGACTCCATTATAAAGGAACTTTGAGAGACTGAGTGGTTCATGTGGGTTTGCTAATGAGAATAGATGTATTTTCTATACCACGCTAACCTCCTGGAGTGACGTTTGTGCATTCACTCTAAGCAGCCAACTTCCTGCTCTCAACTTGGTTACAGCGTGATGGATATGCTTCAGAGTGTGTGACGATATTTTGATTTGATGTAACACTGGGAATTTCTTTAGAAAATACACTGTTTCTGTTTTGAGTTTGAAACCAACTTGCCACACTGTAAAAACTATGTCTAATTTAGTGTGATAATCTTGTTTTTAGATTTAAAATCTAGTTGGACTTGTTTCTAATATAAATGGCTTATCTAGTGACTTAATTTAAGAAAATGTGCACTTAAATCTTATCAAGTGAATTTCACTTACTACATATTTGATGAGGCATTTTTTGCAGTGCATTGTTCCACTTACAGTTTACAGTATATCTTATACGTATGATTCAGCTTAGTTGATTCTGAACACTGCTGCAGTAACGTTTTATATATGTTTAAAGCCTTTGTATACACACTTTGTGTTGTGAATTATATTAGCAGATTACACTTATTCTTGGGCTTTACTGTAAGTGGATGGAGATACAGTATGCTGCACATTTTCTGATGTCAGCAAGCCATGTATTCTCAAAAGAACCAATGATAAAGAATGCATCAGATCTGATGTAGGAGAGACCAGCAGTTGCCATTCAAAGACAACATATAACATTTAAAATAATAGGCTAATAGCATTCTAATCAGATTCAAGTTATTATATACTGTGTGTGTGTGCGTGTGCGTGTGTGCATGTGTGTGGTTGAGTAGACCACTGGATCTACTGTCAACCCTCGATATGGAGAGCTTGGTTTACCTTCTAGCTAAATAGTATATCTTGGATGTTCTGCACTGTTACTAAGCAACAACACTTTTTCCATTCTCTGCCATGTATGATAGCACAATAGTTTAGCAAGGGGTGCTAGTTATTTTGGAAAGTCGCCAAATGTCTTCTCTTATGTCATTAAATATAATTTCAAAGCCCAAGCTTTGATATTTTTGAGTATGCAGCATTGTCCATGTTAAGATTCATATATATAGTTCATATAGTTCAGTCACTACCACACAAAGGTTAAACCACATTTGTCTCAATTTGAATCAGGCACTGACGATGCGGGTTCGGCCATTTATCTTTGCTGCTCTGATCATTCATACCAGAAGTCATTCACTGTAAAATGTCTCCACATAATGTATTGTATATAATATATTATATGCTGAAAAGTCTCCCTTATGAGTTACCAACCTCAAATGCACCTTAAATGGCAAGGCAGTGTGCTATGAAAGTGGAAGAGAGATCTGATCGGGTATTATCAACTCATATTTCCAAGTATTGCATGACTTTCTCTGCCACTGAGTAGACCCATGGATCATCTGATAATACTGGCCGCTGACAGGGAAGGTATTGTTTGGCCGTCTCTCGGGTTTATACTCCCACCTCAGACGTAGAAACACAGATTATAATACACCAGTGGCTTTCAAGGTGAGGCTCGGGACCATCTGAGAGATGCTTTTGAGGGTTTACCAGATGTTTCTAAAATATATAATTTACACTCATTTAAAAAAATAACTATTAACTTACAGTACAGTATAGGTGTATTAAAAGTGATATGCAATTTCTTAAACATTACAATTTTCCTCGATTGCATAGACCAATTCCTGGAACAACTCATTATTTCTCAAATCTTTACACAGTTTTTAACAACTCGCACACAATGGTACAAACCTCTGGGTCTAGTTTTAACTTTACTTTGATGGCAGCGAGCATTTGTTTTGGGTCTGAGATGCTGGTGCTTAGTGACATCTAGAAGCAGAAAGTCATAAAAGAAAAGCATTTTTCTCACCATCAAAAGCTGTAAAGCTGTTTTGGAGCCAAACTTAATAAACTACTGTAATACATTATATAAACAGACATCAGAAGTGTTATATAGTAAATGCTGCATCATACAGAATTTATGTTATTATACAGTATGCATGAGTGGTGAACACACAAAGTTTAGGGCTAAACTCTAAAGTATAGTATTGTAGTTGAAGAATACATGCCATTGTACTACAAAGTGTAAATCCTAACATTTTCTCGTGATAATGACATAACGACAAAAATAAAAGTCTAATGATAATATTAATAATTAATAATAATAATTGAAATATAAAGCACCAGATCTATTCATTTCGATCATGCATCAACAATCATTGAAAATATGATTGTTGAAAGGAAAACATCAAAGATGTAATTTATTAGTAGTAAAACAGCCCATTGAACCCTGTGTAATACAGTGGTGCAGTTGGATAAGCTATGTGGTTTGGAATTTTAGCACTTTTATGTTGCTGATCCAGTCTCACTCAACACATTTTATTTTCCAAGATTATGTATTCCTTACTAATAATTAATAATTATGTAGGCTGTAATGTATTAGCCTCTTTAAGCATGCAGTAATGTGATAACACTTGAAAACTGCATTATTAAACTGCTGCCAGTGATGTCAAGTATGCACTACAGTACCAGTAGCAGGTCTACTGTAAACTCGAGTGCGTACACAACAAGCACGTGATTGGATAATAGAACCAGTTAAGCCTGGAAGGCAGATATCACACCAAAACATTCTGGCTAAGCCATTTGTCATCTGATGACAAAACATTATTGAAAAGCTAATGTTTGGCCTTACATGAGATTTGATAACATACTATCAAATTACCATAACTAAAACCATAACTTAGCCACTGTACCATATAGTACATAGTGCCACTGCACTATACACGTTTGTATGGGCTGTCCTACAACTAATCATGTGGAACATCATTTAGTTTGTGTTCTTTTTCATATTAAAACAATTTCATATTATAGGTCATTAATGCATAATAGAAATGAATAGTCTAAACTTGATTTTATTGATTATCTAACTTTTGTACAAACATATACTGTGATCACAAACCAGTATAGCAACATTGGCTTCACATGTTTTTATAAAGTGATATTTGATAATATGGTGCCTGATCTCAGTAGTTGGTTATATTATATCAGTATAGCATCATTAAAAATATTTCTCTGTAAACATACATTTTCTTATATGTCTTTACAATTTATTTTCAGTAATAGCTATTATATTTTAAAAAGTGTTCCAATGCTTAAGGGAATTCTTTCAATCTTTCAGGAGCACGCAAACAAAGTCCTTATATTGTCTCTGGCGCAAATCCTCCTTGGAATCTAGCTAGCCAATGTAATTAGCCCTTTTAGATTATGAATCATTTATAAGATGCCATTTCAAAACAAACAGAAAACCCCTTCAAATAGGTGAGTATGATATTTATAGCCTATAGTCAAATATTTTGTCAAATAAGGAACCCGTGCTTGTGTGTTGTTCCGAAGCGTGTGTTGTTCACGGTGCGACGGTTTGAATATGGATATTACTGCAGACTTTTCCTTTGCTTGAGAGATGACATAGTGTGTATGAGTCTTACGTTTAAGTTTGCTGATTTGAGGTGAGGGAGAAGGGCTCGTAAGGCTTGTCAGTCTTTGCTACTACACATGTATTGTGTTAGGACTGACAGTTAACAAGCTTGACAACCTAAACCCTATTTGAACTGAATTAGCTTCACCCAGGGAGGGATGTGTGATTTTAATCCTTTACAAATCTGCCATTTCTGTTTACCAGTATGGGAAGTACAAACTGCACAGCCTATTATTTTCGATAATTCTCCAACCTCTAAGGTGTGTGTGCGTGTGTGTGTGTGTGTGTGTGTGTGTGTGTGTGTGTGTCCTTTTTAGTGGTGAATGATACTTGAAATAAATAAATAATGTCTGCATAAGTAATACAGGTTATGCAAGTTTTCCACTTACTTTTTGTTTATATCTTTATTTTGGATGCAATCTCTCTGGCTCTGGTGAGAGAAAGCGTGTTCTCTCTCTCACTAATGACAGCTCTCTCTCTCTCTCACTAATGACAGCTCTCTCTCTCTCTCTCTCTCTCTCTCTCTCACTTACACATCATACACTTCCTCTCTCCCATGCCACGGCCAAGAAGATAAATCCTCCCATTGATCCGTTTGGGTGCCTATCTATCTGAATGCTTGATTGTGTGTGTGTGTGTGTGTGTGTGTGTGTGTGTGCGTGTGAGTGAGTGAGTGAGTGAGAGAGAGAGAGAGAGAGAGAGAGAGAGAGAGAGAGAGAGA
>JAODLL010077415.1:0-15993 GCA_026546735.1 Forbesichthys agassizii | reverse complement strand
TGATCTGCTAGCTGCCCATTCTCTGTACATGCTGAAAACTATAATCTAGTGTTTCTACACTGCCCTGGCTTTGTAATTAGGAACACAAAGTGGTGCAGGCTGCACAACACTGTGTTACTAATGTGGGTGACACAGATCCTGAGGGAGCACCCTATGGCATCGACTGGATTTCTATATTATCAATAATGTAGTTATCCGATTAATGGAAAAAATAATCGATTAATCGGAAAAATCATCGATAGATTAATCAACCAAAACAATATTCGTTTGGTACAGCACTACGTGGGATAGTGTCTAACACTGCTATATATGTATTGTTATGTAACTATGGAGAAGTATTTTTTATAGCATCTTAAACTTTGTCCCAATAAAATGTTTTTGCTTATTACTATAAGACTTTAAAACTGAATTATTTCTTAATGTTACAGTACTTAAACATATACTAGGTCTAGTTTTGAACACTGCTATATGTTTATTATTTTGTAATTATAAATAATTTTGTTTTAGTCTATCTACTTTGCATCTTTGCAGCGTTCTCACCTATTACTATAAGAGTTTGCCAAAGAAATACTCCTGAATGCTACAGTAAAAGTGTTTGATATTGTTTAACCATATACTAGTGCTAGCGGTGAACACTGCTATATATGTATATTTTTTTGTAATTATGGATAATTAATTTTGTATACATTTTTAAACTTTGCACTAAAACAGCTTTCTCGCCTATTAATGTAAGAGTTTGACACTGAATTACTCCTAAATACTACAGTAAAAGTGTTTGATATTATTTGGACAGATACTAGGGATAGTATTGAACACTGCTGTATATGTATATTTTTGTAATTATGGATAATAACTTTTTTATAAATGTTTAAACTTTGCTCTAAAACAGCTTTCTCGCCTATTACTGTAAGAGTTTGCCACTGAATTACTCTTAAATGCTACAGTAAAAGTGTTTCATAATATTTGTACATATACTAGGGATAGTATAGAACACTGATATATGTATACTTTTGGAATTATGGATAAATCATTTTTTATAAACTTTGCTCTAAAACAGCTTTCTCGCCTATTACTATAAGAGTTTGCCACTGAATTACTCCTAAATGCTACAGTAAAAGTGTTTGATAATATTTGTACATATACTAGGGATAGTGTTGAACACTGCTATATATGAATATTTTTGTAATTATGAATAATTAATTATACATTTTTAAACTTTGCACTAAAACATCTTTCTCGCCAATTACTAGAAGAGTTTGCCACTGAATTACTCCTAAATGCTACAGTACAAGTATTTAATTTTATTTGGACATATACTAGAGCTAGTGTTGAACGCTGCTTTATGTATATTTTTGTAATTATGGAAAATTAATATTTTATTCATTTTTTATTTTTGCACTAAAACAGCTTTCTCGCCTATTACTATAAGAGTTTGCCACTGAATTACTCCTAAATGCTACAGTAAAAGTGTTTGATTTTATTTTGAGATATACTAGAGCTAGTGGTGAACACTGCTACAGTATATATGTATATGTCACAGGGTGGACCATGTAATTATAGTAGTATTAGTAATAGTAAAAATCTTTAATGTCTCCACAGGGCAATTTTCCTTAAAGACAGTAGTCAACACGTATACACACGGTACACATACAATACATACAGTATAATAAATGTTGTCGTCCCAAATACGCTGTTAACATGCATTCACAACCTGTTTAAAAAAGCAATGGCAGATGGAACAAAGGACAGTTTAAATTTATTTGTGACCACAATTTGACTTTTTTACAGATGGCCTCCGTATTTGCATTAAATTTCAAATTGTCATCAATGACGGTGCCTAAATATTTGTATTGTTGCACTGCTTCCACACACTGGTCCTTTAACACACTATAGCCGCCGGGGCAGTGGGGATAGATTTTCTCCGGAAATCAATAAACATTTCCTTAGTTTTTGCCACATTTATGTGGAGGAAACTCTGTCACACCAATTGACAAACTGGAGGACTGGACCGTGGTCCTGTTCCCCATCCTGCAGCAGACTCACAATCACAGAGTCATCTGCATATTTTATAACACGTCTGGATACATGTTCACTTCGGCACTCATTTGTGTATAGAACGAATAAAAGTGGTAAAAGCACACAGCCCTGAGGGGATCCAGTAGATGACTGGAGTATACCAGACATAATACCGTTCACACGGACCCTCTGGGTTCTGTTTGTTAAAAAATCAACAAGCCAGCAGACAGAACTGAAATCCAATTTAAAATTAGATACAAGCCTATGTGCTAGAATGTGTGGCTGTATACAATTAAAAGCAGATGAAAAATCAATAAAAAGCAGCATGGTTCCAATTTCCCTCCAGGTGTTTGAGTACGAAGTATAAAAGAGTAGCAGTAGCATGCTCAACACCCTGACCTGACCTGTAGGCAAACTGTAGGTGGTCCAACTTGCTCTCCACTGACAGTAAAACATTGGATTTAACAATACGTTCAATGTTTTCATAACGAGTGATGTGAGGGCCACAGAGCGGAAATCATTTAACGTTTTAGGAGCCCTGACCTTTGCCAATGGCACCAAAATCGACTCCTTCCAAATGGCAGGGACTTTCTGTTGTCTTAGGGAGGCCTGAAAAATATAGGAAAAGATGCCCCCCAACTGCCAGGCACAGGTTTTTAACAGTTTACACCCTAAACCATCAGGTCCAGGACTCTTCTTCTCTTTAATACACGAAATAGACTTACACCTAGTCTCCTCACTGATTATATTGCTGCAGCCAAAGGGCCTATTCCTAAAACGAGAGTTTGATCACTAAAATAATCAATATTAAACCTGAAATAAAATTTGTGTAAATCATCAGCCATTTCAAGATCTGATTTATCAGAAAATGATACAGATTTATTCTTATTCTGCAGTCCCACCATGGATTTGATACCTCTCCAAGCCAAGCTAGAGCTACCTTTACTTAAGTCATTCTCGACTTTACTTTTATACTTGGATTTAGCAAGAGCAATCTCATTCCTGACCTGTTTGTGTGCCTCTGTTTTGGCATTCACATCTGCCATGTGATATGACTGTTTCTTTTGGTTTATCGAACATTTAAGTGACTTGCCAACCCAGGGCTTGTTATAAGGAAAACATTTACAGAGTTTACGTGGGATCAATAATTCTTCACAGAAGGAGATGTAGCATGAAACAGTGTCTGTGAGTTGATCCAAGTCAGGACCAGATTTTTAAAATATTTCCCAGTCAGAGCATTCAAGGCAGTCCTTTAAATCCAATATGGAGTCTTCGGTCCAAACTGGAATCTCTCTCTGAATTATTTTTCCTCTTTTAAGGGCAGCTAAATAAGTGGGTATCAAGTGGACTGTACTGTGGTCTGACAAACCCAGAGGAGACATTGCGTGGGATTTGTATGCTCCTCTAATAGTCCCATAACATTGATCCAACATTTTACGTTGTCTTGTAGGACAGGTAATGTACTGGAAAAAATGATTCAGGGACTTGGTCATAGAACAGTAGTTAAAATCTCCCATGATAACGTTAGGAGCATCAGGACATATACATTGCAAACGTTGCACAGTTCCAATTAGGGCTGTAGTTGCATTGTCCATATTTGCCTTTGGGTGAATATAAACGATAGTGACAAATAATTGTGGAAATTCTCGCGGTAGGTAAAAGGGGCTGAGTGAGACAGTTCAATATCAGGAGTACACAAGGTTTCCCTGACAAGCACGGTTTTACACCAACGTTTGTTGATGTAAAGGAACACGCCTCCTCCCTGTGATTTGCCTGTCAACTGTGCGTCGCGATCAAGGCGCCAGGGTTTGCCGAATCCGAATTTCTGCAGGAATTCCACCATTGGAATCAATTACAGATGCGTGAGTATTCCGGTACTAAAGTAGAAAGTCTCGGCTGTAATTTAACCCACGAGAGCAATTTGACTCACGCTGGACAAACGCAGCCGCCACCATTGTTAGAATCACACATAAAAAGTACACATCCATCACAAATGATAGCGGTCAACTAAATCACAGTCCATCCATCATTTACAACCGAAATCATACTCAAATCATACTCACAAATCGTACTCACAACAAAAAGCCAATAATAAACGGGCCCTCGCGCCGTGACGCACGTCGGGGCACGGCGATGACTCGGATATGCATCATTATGCGTGTTGTGTGAGACGATTTTGTAGAAAATGTGGGAAACCTGCTAGGAGCAGGGAATGAAAGCATAAAACGTATATATTTATGTTGCCAGTAGGTGGTGCTATAACTTTGAGTGAATGTTGGCATGTCGATGTGTTCAGGGTGGGGCTCTTATGAATTGATAAAAATTTAGTACAGATTTGAGCATTTATGGAGAAGTTACAATTGTTTTCTGTTGCCAGTAGGTGGCGCTATGACTTTGAGTGAATGTTGACATATCATTGTGTTCAAGGTGGGACTCTTATGATTGGGTTAAAATTTGGTACAGATTTGAGCAGGTATGGAGAAGTTACAACAATCTGACGTGTCTTGGCGAAGGATTTACCTTCGCCGCCACGCCCCAGACAAGTCGTTAAGCGAAAACCCAGAATATTCACATAATATCATCAACAGGGTATTATGGCTTGTCTGAGTCAGTTTTGAAGTAAATTAATTTAACCAGCTAGGAGCAGTATACGTCACAGCATAAAAATTGACATTTCATGTTGCCAGTAGGTGGTGCTATAACTTTATGTTAATATTGGCAAACAGATGTCTTCAGGGCTGGACGTGTATCAAACATGTAAAGTTTGGTGCATTTCTGAGCATGTACACAGAAGTTCTACCAATTTCCTGTTTCATGGCGAATCATGTATTTTACACACCACGCCACGGACACGCCCATCAGTGAAAACTCACCGTTTGTACAACTTTTAATCCCTATAGTGTGTAAAATGCACAGAGCAAATGTGGAAGTGATCACCTTAATTCCCTAGGAGGAGTTCGTTAAAGTACGAAGCGTGCAAATCGCCAAAAAATGACCATAAAATGTAAAATGGCCGACTTCCTGTTGGTTTTAGGAAATGGCACCAAGAACATTTTATGTCCGGCAATACGTCATACATGTGCCACAGAAATTTCGTAAATGTCGGTCAAACGTGCAGCGGGGACTGCTTTGTTGAAGGGTAACTTCCTGTTGCCAGTAGGTGGCGCTCTGACTATAAGGTAATTGTTACATATATATATGTTCAGGGAGGGGAGAGGGGGGAGGGGAGAGCATTATGTGCAGGAAGGCTATATATCTTGCAATATGGGACTCGAACTGGCCTGATCTTGGTCTTGGTCTCGCTCTGCCTTGGTCTTGGTCTTGACTCGGTCTCGGAACACTCTGGTTTCAGTAAAGACTTGGTCTCGAATTAGTCGGTCTAGACTACAACACTGGCTGTAGCATATGTAGTAGTACAAACATTTAAGACGATCATGACACAAATATGATTGACAACATAAATATTTAACAATTTATTGACATTTGCGTCACCTACACTATATCATTCCGGGCCAAAGATCTACAGGATCTCATGAAACATCATCATAGCTGGCTATTTTCAAGTTCTTTACCTCTATAGGTATGAACGTCCCAAGGCTACGGGCTCCTGGGTCTCAGAATATAGAAACCCTGGCTCTGGGTCTCGTTAATGATGTCCTGGGAATATCTGGAGTGATAGCACATTCGCTGCTTCAACAGGGAATGCCTCTTCTCTTCTGTGCTGTAAGCAAGACTCCAGTAATGGCAGGTGTGGTCTGGTTAGCGAGAACCGGTACAGCGGGTTGTTGAACCTGTACCAGTCTTTGCACCTCCTGACGATGGGAAACATCCGTCTCATCTGCATCTTTGGGTGTGGGCACAGACCCACAGAGACCATAGTGGCACTCATACACACAGCTCATAAATCAAAAACCTGCTGGTTCCTTATGTTTCATATTGTCCTGGTTGGTTGTTTGCTGTCCCTGTGAGTGTTACTTTGTTTTGTTAATAAATAATTTGTCGCTAAACCTGCGTCTGGTTCCTGCCCTTCCCTTGCTCATTATAGAATAACCAACCACATTAGAACCAACGGTTATTGTTTTTATGAGCTGTGTGTACGACTGCCACAATGGTCTCTACGTGTGTCTGTCTGTGCCTATGGTCAGAGCCAGAGACGCAGTAGGAGGACATCCGGCATCTCCTCGCTGACTATGACTACTAACACCCAAAGCTGCAGACGAGAGTGGCGTTTCCCGTCGTCAAGAGGTGCAAAGGACTGGTACGGTTTAAACATTACCGTTTCTCACAGAACGCAGGGGTACCCCCGACAACCCTGATTCTCGGGACACCAATGGGGGTGTTTCAGAAGTCAGCGCCTGTAGCAACACTGCCTCGTCCGATGCCTGCACCGAGGTGTAGGGTGTTCCCACCGAATAATCATCCAGCGCCCCATGCCAATCCTGAGGTGCACCTGGCACCCCCTGCCAGCCCTGAGGTGTATCTGGCGCCCCCTGCCAGCCTTGAGGTTCACCTGGCGCCCCCTGCCAGCCTTGAGGTTCAGCTGGCGCCCCCTGCCAGCCCTGAGGTGCATCTGGTGCCCCGTTAGGCCTGAGATGCACCTGGCGCCCCCTGCCAGCCTTGAGGTTTACCGGGTGACCCCTGCCAGCCCTGAGGTTCACCTGGCGCCGCCTGCCAAACTTGAGGTTCAGCTGGCGCCCCCTGCTAGTCCTGATGTTCAGCTGGCGCCCCCTGCTAGTCCTGATGTTCAGCTGGTGCCCCCTGCCAGCCCTGAGGTGCATCTGGCGACTCCTGCCAACCCTAAGGTGCATCTGGCGCCACCTGTTAGGCTTGAGGTGCACCTGGCGCCCCCTGCCAACCTTGAGGTTCAGCTGGCGCCCCCTGCTAGCCCTGAGATTCATCTGGCGCCCCCTGCCAGCCTTGAGGTTCAGCTGGCGCCCCCTGCCAACCCTGAGGTGCATCTGGCGCCCCCTGTTAGGCCTGAGGTGCACCTGGCGACTCCTGCCAACCTTGAGGTTCAGCTGGCGCCCCCTGCTAGTCCTGAGGTTCAGCTGGTGCCCCCTGCCAGCCCTGAGGTGCATCTGGCAACTCCTGCCAACCCTAAGGTGCACCTGGCGCCCCGTTAGGCCTGAGGTGCACCTGGCGCCCCCTGCCAACCTTGAGGTTCAGCTGGCGCTTCCTGCTAGCCCTGAGGTTCATCTGGCGCCCCCTGCCAGCCTTGAGGTTCAGCTGGCGCCCCCTGCCAGCCATGAGGTGCATCTGGCGCCCCCTGTTAGGCCTGAGGTGCATCTGGCGCCCTCTGCCAGCCTTGAGGTTTACCTGGTGACCCCTGCCAGCCCTGAGGTTTACCTGGCGTCCCCTGCCAGCCTTAAGGTGCATCTGGCGACTTCTGCCAACCCTAAGGTGCATCTGGCGCACCCTGTTAGGCCTGGGGTGCACCTGGCGCACCCTGCCAACCTTGAGGTTTATCTGGCGCCCCCTGTCAGCCTTGAGGTTCAGCTGGTGCCCCCTGCCAGTCCTGAGGTTCAGCTGGCGCCCCCTGCCAGCCCTGAGGTGCATCTGGCGCCCCTGTTGTGCCTGAGGTACACCTGGTGCCCCTTGTCAGCTTTGAGGTTCACCTGGCATCCCCTGCCAGCCCTGAGGTGCATCTAGCGTTCCCTGCCAGCCCTAAGGTGCATCTGGCGCCCCCTGTTAGGCCCGAGGTGCATCTGGCGCCCCTGTTAGGCCCGAGGTGCACCTGGCGTTCCCTGCCAGCCCTGAGGTGCACCTGGCGCCCCCTGCCAGCCCTGAGATTCACCTGGCGCCCCCTGCCAGCCCTGAGGTTCACCTGGCGCCCCCTGCCAGCCCTGAGGTTCACCTGGCACCCCCTGCCAGCCCTGAGGTTTACCTGGCACCCCCTGCCAGCCCTGAGGTGCATCTAGCGTTCCCTGCCAGCCCTGAGGTGCAGCTGTGCAATCAAATGGTCTTCTATTTTATTTTAGATGATCTTGTCTTCGTTTTTTCCTTCCGTTTCAATTTTGGAAGTTCCACACTTAAATAAAAATGTTTAATTATTTATATTTTCATTAAAAGAAATGTAATAAAACTGTCCAATCTTTCCTTTTCTGAGTAGCCTAGTATTTCTTAGTAGCAGTAGTAGAGAATTGCACTAGTAAGCGTATTAGGAATACATATGTATACAATACATTTAAGACTGTGCTACTGCCTATTGCACTGTACTCCAATACACATATTAGATTATAAATGCTGCCTCTGTCTTGTGTGTCACACATGTTGCTTAAGGTCTTACATGTTTAAGCATTTACAATGTTAGTCTGTTATCAGAGGCTTCTGTTTTTTGTTTGTTTGTTTAAAATGGCAGTCAGAAGCAATGGCCATCCATCTGAAGAGAATAAGAGTTTTTTTTAAATACCTTTCTTTGTTCGGATTTTTTTGTTGAACCTGGAAAAAAAAAGAACATTAACTTGTTATTAAATGTACAATCAATCGTTCTGGAGAAAACTTGTTGATATTTGACCCTGATCAAAACAAAAACCTTTCTCTTCAATCTCGTACTGCATTAGAAGCTCTGCCCCACACATTGGAAACACATTGAGAAGGCTAGGATTTTGTTGTTGTGTGCGGTTCTTAAAAGTCCCTAATATTTACAGCCAGGGCTGTGTAGAAGTACCAGGTCATTTTGTCATCATGCAGGGCCAACACTATTGCAATACTGTGTTGGTGTGTGTACACTTGAGTATATAGTCTATAAGATGATACACAAATTCACCAAATATCTCGTCGCATTATGATATCTTACCCTTCTATGTGCATGCTGAAAAAATGATCCCATATTTCTGCACAGCTCTGGCTCAGTAAATAGGAACATAAAGTGGCAAACACCTGTCACAATAATATAGCTACTTGTTATTGACTTTGTGATGCATTTCGTGTGGGGCGCTGCGGAGGAATATTGTGCCACACAGATAAACAAAAATCACTGCGTTCGCCGTGGGAATGTACCGGCGGCAGTAAAGGGATTCATTTCTTTTTAAATTAAATAGTAGGCTACTATCTTTAAATGAGAAGCTGAAACCATCAAGTAGCTATATCCTGCTGTTTTCCAATTTCTACCTTTATTGTTATGACACAATGTCTCTGATGTAACGGACAGCTCAGAACCATGTGGGTCAGCTGTCCATGGTCGTAGCTAACTCTCTTTTGGTGAAAGGTCCATTGTCAAAACGCCGCCGCAAATTTATGCCACCCTAGGCAGTTGCCTAAACTTACCTTAATCCTGGCAGGAAGGTTAATCCTGAACTCCTTCAGAAGATCATTTGCAGAGTACAGTTTGTTGGATGCAAACACTATACATAACATAAGTTTACAAACTGTAAACTAGATAGAGGAAACAACAAGATATTAGTGTTAGAGTGTTGAATATCAAATTATATGCAAACCCAAATACACTATAATACTTATTAAAAAGCGTGATTGTCAGGCTCTGAAGAAAAATGTATGATGCATTATTACAATACAAAATGTGTGTGTGGAGCATTGCGTTTTCAGGTCCCTTAATCAATCTTTTAAGTGTCTTTAAGGTGTTATTTGAAGTGCTCATTTGAGTAGGCCTACATGTGAGGTAGACAATTGGTTATATTCCTTAACTTTAAAAATTGTATCAACACTTCACCTTTATTTATCTATCAATTTACCCATTTACCCCATACAGTGTTACATTGTTCACCTTTATGCTCTTTATGGCTACAAATGATCTTTTGCACGCCTTGAAGGTGTGCTCTGCCAGGTTGATCTGGATATGATTCCACCCACAATCTATATCCAGATTCGGCAGTCTTATCGCACCGAATGGAATCTTTTCCCCATGTTTGTCCTCCTTGTTCAGACAAAAATGATGTGTGAAACCAATGTTATCCAAAACCTGAAAAACATAAATAGACGTAAATTATATGATGCATGCAGGTCCATCACAATATCAGTGCTGTAAATATCAGACTCACATTGACATCAAGCACAAAATCCTCTTCAATAAATGCCACAACATTTAGAAGAGGATGGGGGACTCCAACACTGTCATGTTTTCCCCTTGGTGTAACTAGGGTCCTGGAAAGACAGGACAATTCAGATGGTTTGAATGGGTTGTAATGTGTAAAGTATATTGGTAAAAAGTTTTTTAAATAAGCCTTACCTAACACCAGTGCCATTAATAACAGCAACCCATTTTTTTATAATAGGGTTTTTGACTATGGAAATGTTTCCAGGTCCACTCCATATCTGTGAGTAAATAAGAAAAGAAACATTTCTCAGATAACAAACAGGAAAGTATCTTGTAAATGGACTGACCGTCCGTCCATCTGTTCTCTCTCTCGCTCTCTCTCAGTCTCTACATTATATCCTATTTCAGAGCAGACAAATCTAACTTTTTAACCGTAAGGCTAAATAATAAATTTGATTAAAATCAGTCAGTTTTTCTATAGCTTTAGGCTAATTTAAAATGTATAGTCAGCTATTGCAGGATAATTGTAAAATAATACACTTTTTGCCAAATTCACCAAATATCTTCTTGCATTCCGCTAGCTTAGCTTATCTATGCGTGTTAAAAAAATATATTTGACACTTCTACACAACAAGACAACAATGTGGTTGATGCCATATGTCAAGTCAATTTTATTTATATAGCCCTTAATCACGTTGCAGTCTCAAAGGGCTGGACAACATACATTTCACATGGAAACAAACAACACCCCCTTAACCTGCTCCTCCCCCCGGGCAAGGAAAAACTTCCATTAAAACCACATGGGGGAAATAAGGGAAGAAACCTTGGGAAGGGACCATAGAGAGGAATCCACCTCTCCTGGATGGTTAAGATGCAATAGGTGATGGTAGGCAAACAAAATTTAGCATTAATACTATGTATACTAACTTTCACATTGTGCTGTACTTAAGAACTAACATATCGGAAAGAGTTAAAGCATTTTGTAAGTTGTTAAATAAGAGTGGCCTGTCAATTGTAGCATCTTAAACAGAGTTTTTTTAATTTGCACAAATAATTTGGTGGGGGAGAGGACCAAAACCAACATTAACCAACACCATTAATCAACAACAGTATATAGCCTATTAATACCGTATACTACCAATCCGTTTAATTTATAAAAGGGAAGCCGTTTTGCGTAACGCAAGTCTTATGATGTTCTGCTCAAAAGGGGAGGCTTCGGCAGACTATATTAGATGCTTCGTGTGGGCTTCGTGTGGGAGAAGTATAGATAAACAAAAGCAAGACAAGCTAACAGATGCCATAACAAAGTGGATAGCTACAAGATGCAGGCCATTTAGTTCAGAGGAAGAAAAAAAAAAGATTTATGATTGTGGCTTTGAGGACAAAAAATGTTAATGCCCTGGCAGTGGCATGTATATTTCATTTTATATTTGATTTGATTACATTATTAATGTTTATGTAGAGATTTACAATATTTTAAATGCTACTGTGAAAATGGAATACTGTTAAAAGGCACCTTATTTGTCATATAGCCGAACCTTTACAATAAGACAAGTTGCTGAATTAATGATTGATTATTACGCAAAAAATTAAGATTTATTGCAGAAAATAATGCAATTAATCAAAACTAAACATTTTAATCATTGCCCAGCATACATATACACACACGCACACACACACAACTGGTTTATTATTTATTAGTTTTGCACTACGGTTCTGCTCTGTGAAGTGACTGTTTAATGTGGAATGTACTTAAGTACTATGTTTGAATAAAACATGTTGGTCTTCAGACAATGTTTTGTCTGTTATAAACCAATAAGGCCATCACTGTTCTTGGAATGAATATCACTTTATTGCCAACATCAACCACAAAAAATATAAAGTTTATGTTATACAAAAATGCTTTTCTATCAATAATTTTCTATTACAATTTACTACTTTACGGTATAGCAAAACACAAAACAATTACCAATATTATTCCATTGCCAGCATCAGCCAATATCTACAGATTTGAGAATATGAAGACAATGCATATCTTGAGGGATTTGACGTGGTGTTTTCCTGGAGGAGTCACATTTTCAACATCAATGTCATAATATCCCTCACCATTAACAACAAAAGTTGTGAAGTACACAACAGGCTGTGATGAGTGTTGATGTTGTCCATGTGGCAGTCATACCTCTTCATTAGGCACCTCCATCTGCCTTTTAGAGGGCAAATGCAACAACATCACCAACATCACCAATGGCACATCTACTCCTGCAAACCTCTGTTATTTTTGGGAACAGTGTACCACTCTGATCTTTCTCATACAATTATGAATTCCTCTGCCATCATGTTCTTTGCCCGGCCAACCCACATTGATATTCCATACATGAAGACAATGGCTGAAACCACACCATGTAGTTTGACAAAATAGAAACATTTACGGTTGTAAAAGTCTGCAGGGCTGTGGCGTGTAGATAAAATCCCAAAATGAGTCCGATCAAAAGCACCTCAACATTGTGGGAAACCCCACTGATCTCTGATACCTTGAATGACCTTGATTTCCTGTTTAGAGGGTGTTCCGATGTAGAGAGAACGCAAATTGTTTACAGTTATAGAGGAAACATGATTGGCAATAGGGACTGCGGTAGACTGGCCAATCCCATATAAATGGGAGATGGTTCTAAACTCCACATTAGTGGCCAGTCTTCAGATGCATAGCTATACGTTGCTCAACAGTCACTGGTTTCCTGAATGCAGTTGTCTCTCTTTGAATGTGTGGTCGGAGGAGGATGCACAGCTGCAATATGGTCTTTCTCATTCTGAAATTTAGCTTCCATTCACAATCTGTCCAGCTAGTGACAACATGCTCCCACCACACACCACATATCTGCCGAATCCAGATGCTCCTGAAGCAAAACGGAGTAGTAATGTTAATTAATTAATTAATTTAAGTGCAATAAAATACACAGACTTTTCAATTAATTTGAGAATATTTGGCTTTATAACAGGTCTGGTTCTTACCTTAACAGGAATTGTAGTCAACGAGTAATGCTTAAAATTCCTCCCTCGCCGTCTATGGATGTATGGAAAAGGCTGAGACAAGGTTACTGGGCCAAATGTGAGTATGCCCTTGCACCGCCTTGTACCGATGAAAACCAGCCAGGTCCCGCAGGGGTGATTTTTAATGGATATGACGTGTAGCTGTTTTCAGCCCATAAAATGCAGATTTGTATAAATATTGGGATTTTGTCAATATTAATGCCAGCACTGATGTGTCTCGTCACAGAGCAATCTTATTACTTCGTTTACAGCTCAAAACAAACATTTTAGGGTGCAGTTAGACTTTAAATAAGCTTTTCTAAAACGAAATCCCAATCCATCCATGAAATTAAAGCTATCTTCACAGAGCAATTCTATAACTTTGTTTACAGCTCAAAACACACATTTTAGGGTGCAGTTACACTATAAATAAGACTAAAATGAAATCCCAATCCATCCATTAAATGAAAGTTTTCTTCACAGAGCAATCCTATTACTTTGTTTACAGTTCAAAACACACATTTTAAGGTGCAGTTACAATTTTAATAGGTCTTTCTAAAACGAAATCCCAATCCATACATTAAATGAAAGCTTTCTTTAGCCTATGATATTGGCAATGTTGGAAGCAAGGCTGCCAAGTTTTAAAAAATGTTGGGATTATACGTTTTGGGAGCAAGTTTTTGAATTTCAATCTATGTGTTAATTAGGCTACGCCAACATTGTGTTGTTGAACACAATGGTACATAATTATATGGGGACTAGGCATATCCTAGGTTTACATATCGACAAAGCACTATGCGGTGTAATAGCCATGCTATAACTCCACATAAGAAATGCCTCACGAGAAATTCCTCGTTTCTTGGTATTTGGTCTTAATACCGCATAGGCTACAACAATAGCAATTTAGCAAACATCAAGATCTCTCCATGTTGATGTCTGAAGCCGGTTTATCACGCTCAGAAGTAGACTACGTTCATGTAAACTCATGCTCTACACGACGTGTGCTGCTAACTAGCTTCAGGGGAAATATGTGATTATTCCTGAACCGGTTGCGCATTGCATACGTTTCGATTTTACGTAATATGTGCAGCGTGTGGAAAGGATCTCCGTTCATTATAGAGACCGGGGCACGCAACAAACAACTGTCAGTTAAACGTGGTGTGGCGTTTTAGCGTGTGAACTGGTTAACATGCGTGAGTCTCACGGTCAACAAGTGAGACTTGGCAGCTCTGTTTGGAAGAGCTCTTTCTGAGCTAAGCATATAAATTCAGCTGATAGCCGTATGTGATGTGATGTTACATTAGAATACGTACGTCTGAGAACCATTTGTCAGAAAATGTCTTTTCGGCATTAAAGAGAGTTACAACAGGTTCGGATATGCTAAGACTGAGTTAGTTGTTCAGTTGCTGTGGTAACGGTATGATCCATCCAGCGTCACTGGACACGTCATCGTTGCTGCGTTCGGATTCGGAATTCCATACTTTACCCGCAACATTACCATTCTTTTGGCAACAGAATCTTAGGCTGGCAACACTATCTCCGAATTTTTATTTTAAAATAAAAGCCTTCATTGAATTGCATAGGAATGTTTTAAATATTTATAAAGATTGTGAATTACCTACACAAGTTATAATTTTCTTTCAACATTTAATAATGTTAGAAAAACATATGTATTTACTTCAAATATATATTTATATATGATGAAGAATAACAACAGTACTGTAATGGCAACATTATATAGATAAATTGTTAAGTATATTGCCTTATAAAAAAAATTCTGTAGAGTGTGCCGCGTGATATGGCATTTGAAAGTTACTCAAATAGGCCTATAGAAGCCATATAAAGTGTCAAATCACGGGGGAACATAAATGTACTAGCCAGCAACACAAATACATGCAGCATATTTGTCTCCAATGATAAGCGGATGGGACTGATGCTAAAAGGCTTATTAAAAAATTCTGTAGAGTGTGCCGCATGACATGGCATTTGAAAGTTACTCAAATAGGCCTAAAGAAGCCATATAAAGTGTCAAATCATGGGGGAACATAAATGTACTAGCCAGCAACACAAATACATGCAGCATATTTGGCTCCAATGATAAGCGGATGGGACTAATGCTAAAAGGTTTATTAAAAAATTCTGTATAGTGTGCCGCATGACATGGCATTTTAAAGTTACTCAAATAGGCCTAAAGAAGCCATATAAAGTGTCAAATCAAAAAACAACATACATGTTCTAGCCAGCAACATTTAACAGACACTCTTATAACTGGCACCTATGGCTGTTATGTGAGTGCTGTCCATGGTCCTGAATCCAGTATGTATACGATTAGCTAGCAACAGAATGACAGCATCAGTGCTGTCCATGAGGCTCTAACCAAATAGAGGAATCCTATAAGGATTTCTGTGTCATACGAGCATGTAAAAGTCCTTTGATGCGACAAGCTGGTGAACTGTGTAAAAAAAAGAGTACAGTAAGAAGGAAGATGGTTAAAGGATGGGCATGTATGTCTTCTACTACTGAACTCCACAAGTGTTGCTGACATCTGTGACATTCTTGTTGATATATGCATTGTTCTTGGTAGCTGAATTAATTAATTAGTAAGTAGCTCTATTGAAAAACTAAAAACACACACAAAAACTAGGTGTAACATTTGAGACAGTAAATGCAGATGACAAATTATTTGATGATCTACATGGTGTTTTAGCAGATGAATTTGACAGTAAGATTTATAGTGAAAAAGCTCAATCTCAGAAATCTCCATTCATTGAATGCTTTTTAGACATACGTCAAAAAACAATTCAGAGCAATAATACTGTCAATTGCACTGAGAGGAACATGTACTGTTTACCAAATATTTTAGACAAGCTATTTAAAAACTTTCTTCCAGTCATTCCTATTTGGTCTGACCTTCTTACCGGAGACTTAAAACGATTTTCACCAACATATTCAAAAGT
>JAODLL010077394.1:0-15998 GCA_026546735.1 Forbesichthys agassizii | reverse complement strand
TCATTAGAATCAGGTGTGTTGGAGCAGGGAGACATCTAAAACATGCAGGGCTGCAGCTCTCCAGGACCAGGGTTCCCCACCCCTGCTGTAAAGCCAACTGGAAATTCAGGTGCAATACCAACATAATGAATCCATCCATAAAGCCAAAGACCTGGCTTCAAAATACACTCTTCACAAAGCTATGAGCGACATCACATACTATGCCCATGCTTTTAAACAGTTTATGATAGACAGACACAGACAGACACACACACACACACACACCAAGTGACCTCTGCACTGGACGGACACTTAATGCCCTGGAAGTGCACGCACGCACTGACCTTTGCCCTTTCGAGAGCCAAAACAACCGCCTTTGTTGGAGCCGGGGACGGGGTCCTGGTTGAGGGGCGCGGCCTCCGCGTAGCGCTCACAGCCAGGGACCTCGCGGTGGACGTGATAGGACAGGTTCCTCAGCAGGCAGACGCTGTTCTCTACCAGCTAGACGTGTGTGGGAAGGCCAGGAGCAGAGTCACAAATGGCGCACCATTGACCCGGAGGCCTTTTCAAGAAGAGCCGCTCTTCCGACGGGATTGACACAATCACACAGCGTTTACCTTGTTGTCCACGTCTTTGCGGCTGATCTGTGATTGGACGATGTACATGAGCGAGTCCACCAGGCCCGTGCATTCCCTCAGCTTCCGCCTGGCCTCGCTGCGCTCCGAACTCACGTTCCTATCGGGAACGGCAGCATGGATGTTTCAACACAACAGTCCCATTATGTGGCTGGGTCCTGACATAATTAGGATTACATGCATTTCCTGTCCAGCACAACCACCACCTCCTCCTCAGTCTGACCATAGCACCCCCACGCTCTCTTTTTATGACAGGATAGTGAGTGAGTGAGAGGAAACGAGTGGGGGAGGGAGATATCGGGAAGGATTGGGAAATGTACGCAGGCTGTTTTCAAGCCCCGGTCTCCCAACACACTAAAGGCCAAGTTATGCTTGTACGGGTCAGGGTACCCTGACAGACAGACAGATTCTATTTCAGGAGCCTCAAGAAGACTTTTGTTTTGTGGGGCTTTTACATGCGCTGTCAACATGCACAGGTTCGCTTGGCCAACAGACTTGCACAGTATAATATGCTCACAACGACGTAAGCCTAAATCAGCTTTAAAACCATCCGGGCAGGGAGTTGTCGCACACGCCATGGCTCCTCCCATGCTGGCCATACCTAAGGCAGCCGGCAGTGTTTGTGAGCGACGTCTCCCACTCCAAGTGACGTGGCTTGCAGCTCTCCTCGCCTGCGTCGCTGCCCCGGCCCCAGCCAGAGTGGGGCACCATTACTTCGTCGGCCAGGGCGTGAAGGGCGTGGTCCACGATCTCCATCTTCACGGAGTCGTGGGACGACAGGTTCCACAGGGTGCCTGGGAACAGGAAGAGAGAGAAAGACAAAGATATAAATCATAGAATGCAACACTTGTCACTATCAGACGTGAATTTAAAAGGCATGGTTAATCATGCTCATGCTCTAGGACGCTTGCTAACTTCAAGCTCAAAACAAAAAGCAGTGTTGTGAGCGGGGTTCGCCACTGTTTGTGTTCCTATTTAAGGAGTCAGGGCAGCGTAGAAGTACCGAATTACTGTTTTCAGCAATCACAGAACGGTAAGATAAGAGAAATTAGGGGATATTTGGTGCATTAGCTTGCAATAAGATGACTAGGTAGCTTTAAAGAGTAACTGTACTTTTGGCTTCGCAATGCTTTTCCAACATCTTGGTGAGCTGAGCATCTGAGGGAGTTCGTTTTGATTTTGAGCAGGTTAGTAAGCGTTCTCGAGAATCAGATTGAGAACCTGCCTTTCACTTGCTCCTAGGAATAAGACGCCACACACACACACACACCTGTGATGGTGTCGCATAGGTCCTGGTCACGGGCCTTTCGCAGTAAGCGGACCAGGGCCGGCACTCCGTCGCAGTTCTTGATGGCGATCTTGTTGTCGTGGTCGCGGCCGTACGAGATGTTCTTCAGCGCGCCACAGGCGGAGTGGTGCACCTCTTTCTTGGGGTGGTCCAGCAGGGACACCAGGGAGGGGATGCCCTTTAGACGACGCACCTCGGACTTCACCTGAACAAGCAGAGATGTTTGAACAACAACAAGATGAGGCGCTGTAATGCATTTGAATGGAAGCAAAGATGGAACGCTTCCGGGCCTCTTAAGTGGGCGTGTCACTAACTGCACGTTGCCATGCACGCCCTGGAACAAAGTCACTATACCTCAAAACAATTCGCTGCAGAAACACCGTTGTGGTTTCAGATTGATCATAGGTACTTGGGAATTAATTTAATGTACTCTAAATTTTTTAAATCGCTTTGGATAAAAGTATCTGCCAAACACCATAAATGTCAAAATATCCATTAACACCCCCAGAGAGACAAAAAATAGGCAATATTATGGTGTAAACTGTGCACCTCCCCACTGAATAGCATGAAACGCTGGTTCGCTCTGGTCTGCATAAAGGGTATAAATGCCCCTTCACCCTGACTACGAGTTGGAATTTCCATGGTAGAAAAACAGACAATCAGAACATTGTCTGTGTAAAAGGGCAAGGCTAAAAAACACAAATGTTATTTCACAAAAGGTTCTATGAAAAAGGTTAAACTGGGTTTGTACTGTGTTGGGGTGGGGGGGGGGGGGCAGCTCATTATGTGGGGGTCCTCGGTGTGCGAGCCCGGTGTGCCCTTGACGTACCTTGTCGTTTTTGAAGGTCAGATGCTGGAGGAAGGCTGCGGCGTTGGTCTTGACCGGGTCCAAGCGGTAGTTCAGCATGGCGATTACCTCCGGCAGCTCGGGCTGTCTCCAGGACGCGGGCGGCCCTTTCCTCAGGGTACTGTCCAAAGAGGCCATGCTTCCCCTCTCCATCGCCATGGAGACGCCCCAGGCATACGGGTCGACGCCTACCATGGTGCCGTCCAGAGTGTCTTCGCAGCTCCTGCAGATTGGGGAAAGTGTGGTCAGATGGGTCTATTAGCAGTCACTTTGCGAATGTGACTGGCGAGGTTGCTCAAGTGTTTGATGCACGCGTCAAAGTTGTGTATGGAACATATTTCACATTAATACCCTGCGCATGTCAAAACACAGATTAAATGGCTGTATAAAGGTTGACCAGTCCCCTGATGCCACCCTGATTTAAAGAGGGGGGATGGGGGGTGTGTGCCTGTAAAGAACACTAATAGTTTGAACATCACACCAAGACGTGTCATCTAAAGAAAGCAGAAGATGTGAAGAGTCAGCTGGATCCAGCTAGTAAGACACTTGCTATGGCTGCGAGCTGAGGTTCTACCACAACTGTGCAATTAGTCCAATTTCAATAGTGATTTCAATTTTGGCTTCTAACAATCACAAAAACAATTTAAATCAAGAAAAAAATAAAATAAAATAAAAAAACTCATGTTGCACATTACATTTAGCTTGTAAACTCATTTCAGCTTGTGTTCTGAATGACAAGTGCATGTGGCCCCTTCCAGGGTGAAAGGAAACCGAATTAAGTGAAATTTCGCAGCTAAAAGGTGTTTACAGGTTGTTAGATTACTTTATCCCCGAAGGGAAATTAGGTCGTCATAGCAGTCTGGTACATTAAAAACAATAAATGTGCAATAGAATAAAATAATGCAGTAGCGTAAGAGTTTTTTGCAATGCAGTAACTGCAACATGTTTCCAAAGTCAACGAGTAATCGCGTCAAATAATCGTGATTTCATCATTGAGTTCTACCTGACCATGCATAATCATTAGCTGCAGCCCTAATGTATACATGGAGTTTGTATGTCATGTGACCAGTAAAAGTGCAGTTATGACTCTCTCCCCGTTAATTTCAATACAGGCTTCCTAATAACTGTCGGGGGGGCATCTCCAAGATGGCTGCCGTGTGGCGAAGTTCGTTCTACCTGAGCCTGCGCCTGCCGTCCATGCCCGCCGGGCCCGGCCCGAGGCGGGGCATGGTGCCGTAGCCTCCGGGATGCATGGGGGGAGGGCCCATGCCCATGCTGTAGTCCATGTCGTCCATGTAGCCCAGGCTGCGCTGGTCGTCCTCCAGGCCGTAGTGGCCGCCGTGGCCGTAGCGCACCTCCATGGCCGAGCCCAGAGCCCGCACCCCTCGGCCCACCTGGGGCTGGGCGGCGTATGGGTCCTGCTGCTGGCGGCTGGGCGCCCGGTACCCGGAGTCCAGGGTCCTGTACCCATCCACTGGCCTGGTGGGCAAAACAACAGATTAGACTACGACATGGAACCAATGGCTACAATCAACCAATCCAATTCAAACCAATGATTTTCACTGGTTCAAAATGCAATGAAAATCATTTGTCTGAAAGGGATTAATCTCCAAGCTACTTTTGAACAGTGTGTTCTCACTCAGGTCATGAGAATTTTAGATGATCCTTCACATATTTTACACTCAATATGAGTTGTTGCCATCAGGGAGACCTTACAGACTTAAAATATATAAATTGAATAGGTTCAAGAATTCCTTCGTGCCTGTATCAATTCCGATTTTAAATAAGAGTTTACAACTCTTTATTCTTAAATTGAAAGAAAAGTTGTTGTGGAGTAAGGATGGAACTTGGCTGATCGATGCTTCAGGTGTGTTTATTATGTTTTCTTGTGTATTTTATTATAAGTTTATTTATTTCTGTAATATCTTGCATATTGTTGTGTTTTACTGTATCTGGCTTGTAGAACCGAAAACAAATGTCCTAAAGAGGACAATAAAGTATATATCTATCTATATCTATCTATCCCAAGCCCATCCCCATTAGGCCCTGTCCTCCGATAACACCTGAGCATGTTTGGAACCCGACAGAAACTCTCCCTGCGTTCAGGATAGTGGAACGTTCGCTAAGTGCAATGAATGCGAACGGTGGTAGACTGAACAGAAGGTTACAGAACAGGGCGAATCGCCATTCAAGCCAATCTGAATAATAGGCTCCATGTAAACGCAGCTAGTGTCTCCCAACCCTCGTCCTGGGGACCCACTGTCCTGCATGTGTTTAATATGTCTCTCAGCTACAACACACCTGGTTCAAATGAATGGGTCGTTTATCAATCACTGCAGAAGCCTGACAATGACACATTCATTTGAATCAGGTGTGTTGGAGCAGGCAGACATCTAGAACATGCAGGTAAGTGGTACTCCACGACCAGGGTTGGGAAACACGCCATTTCATCCAATGTCACTCAAAAGCACAAATTTACTTTTTGGTACATTGTAATTGTGTGTTTAACCCTTGCACTGTCCTAAGGCATTTCAGCAGACTAGCAGCAGAGGGAGCAAACCGCGGAATGTCATATGTCCGTGTTGTGGTTGCTGCCCTCTACTGACAAGTGCACCGGGTCATTTTGACCCATAGGACAGCGCGAGGGTTAAAAGGAACCCTTCAAAAAAATTCAACCGTACAGGTGAACTGCATTAGCGGATCACGCACCTGTAGCGCTCGTCCATGCGTGCCCCCCTGCTCAGGCTGGTGTACACATCTGTGGGCAGAGGCCCCCTGTAGTCGTCGTAGGCCCCTGCTGGGCTGTAGTGGTAGTTCCTGGGCACTGTGGCCGTGGGGTAGTCGCCCCCTGGTGGCCTGTATGGGCGGTCCAGCGTAGCACTGTAGACGCCCATGCCGGACATAGACATGCCCCCGTCGATGGACATGGCTTCGGAGGGCAGGACTGAGCGAGACGCCACAGGCCTCTTCATCTAAACGTGGATACATTTATTACAAAAAAAAACGTTTTGACATTATATCCTGAAATTAGAATAGGCCTGGGCCACAAAGGCCGACATGGAAAAATAAAAATTATATATATTGAAATCGATATGTCTGATAACCGTGATATCCATTTTTGCTCATACCCCCCAGCCCTACATTGTACTAAACATTGTCACATTTCAAGAAGGACTTCTCTGGACTGAATTGAGTTGAGATTCACAACCTGCCACAGCAACATGGCAGTGCTCCACATACATTTTGTTAGGTATCATTACTACTACTCCTTTAATAACTACTCGTCCCATAGACAGCTTTGCAGCGTCTAGCCAGTAAGTTACCAGTCACCTTTGCTAAAAAGTTATTGTTGCAGATGTCCCACGTTTCCCCAGATGCGTGCGATGGAATGTGAGCCCCCCCCCCATCCCTCCTGGCTATGAATGGAATGCCGATAGCATTAGGCCCCTACCCCATTGTCCGGGCGGCGCGAGATCCCCTCGTCGGAGAAGACGGAGTGAGCTTCCTGTGAGTCATCCTCTGGCGTGTAGCTCTCGTCTAGGACGCCATGAGCGGGGTCCACCATCCTGTACTGTGACACACACACACACACCATGGAACAACACGTTAAAACCCCCTGCCCCTCACACTCTGCGACGGACACACAAATTAGAGAGGGGCGATGACAACACACACCTGTGTCCCGTTGATGTATCCGTCTGTTAGCTTTAGACGTTCTATGTCTGCATCCCCCAAACGTCCGTTCTGAAAAAGTTCAGACAGGCAGAGAGAGAGAGGATTATAAAATGTGTTTCTTCCTTTTTCATTGCATTCAACACTACAAATAAGTGGGTGGATGCAATTCTAGTAACTGGCTTCAGTTTAGTTCCTAGCAGTTAAATGATTAGAGCGCCGACCAGACCAACCCGCCCCCGCTTATCTCTGGCCAGTGAGTCAGTGACCTATGAGAGGCCATTCATCCGCACGGTGCACCCGTTCTTATTTTAGACCATTAATTACAGCAACTGTTGACACTGGATTAGTGTAATTTAGGTGACTCAATTACTTGCATGACATTAAGCAGAGAGCACAAGACAAAACCCATAACAAATATAACCATGCACGTCAAGACTGATTTACACAGTGAAATGTACAATATGCCCAGAAGGGGGCAGAGCTGTTGTCCCATACAAATGTAATGCCTAGTGTTGTTTACTTTAAGCGAAAGCCTCAAATGAAGATCAAAGCTGAATCACCTTTCACAAAGGCAATGGGCTAAGTTTAAGCTGACTGCTGCAGGGTTTGACCCTTCACTGGAGTTGGGCTGATGAGATTTGGCCTTCACTGGAGTTGGGCTGATGAGATTTGGCCTTCACCCGGGCTAGGGTCACCTGAGGCTAGTGGGAGAGCCTCGCCTAGCAACCACTGTCAGTCACGAGATCACAAGCACTTGCAAGGCCTCACCAACTAACCGATACACTAATAAGTTATAACCAGCTGCAAAACTAGTCTTAAAAACCCAACATACACCGTTTATGTATACAGCCATAAAAGCACAATATACACTTTTATATATGTACTGTCATAGGATTTTATGACCTTATATTTCAGGGAGGGGGGGGGGCGGACATTTATTCCTGCGTGTAAGCCATTTAGAAAACATTTTCAGAACATTACATCTAAGCAGTGCCATCAATACATTTTGCGGTTTTAATGTCAGGAACCACAATGTGTGGTGGACGAAAAGCTTATTTTCTGAGATCTGCAGGACCTTGCGTGCATGCATGTAACAGATGACCACATTCCACAACACAGCATGCTTCAGTAGAACTCAGATGCCTTGACCAGACGCTCAAAAGAAGACAAAACATGTGTTATCAAGAGTATTACAAGCACAATCTGATCGTGCACACATGCGTTACGTCTGTGTGTGCGCGCGCGGAAGCTCCGGTTCACGTACACAGTAATGTCACAGAAGGTATTCCGAGCTGTGCAGTGGTGACTGCTTTCTGGCATGATGAAGTATGCACACTACATGCCAAACTATGTATGCTGACAAGCTGCCCCGTTAGAAGATAAGAATCTGACGGATGTGTGCATTCACAGATGAGACAGAGAGACACACACACAATCACATGACATACTCCCACACTGAGCGCTGATGGAGCAGAGGAGATGGCTGACTGATGGAGCAACACAGCGATGGATGGATGGGTGGATGGATGGATGGGACAGAGCGAGAGTTAGCGCAACTGGAAGAATGAGGGTTGGGTGGCTGATGAACAGGGAGAGGCAGGCGACGAGTGCGAGCGGTCGCAGCGTTAGCTGGAAGTCCGGGGGTACCTTTACCTGCATGTGAGGGAGGAGGGGGCGAGCGAGGAGCCCCGTGGGGCTGGCAGCGGGGATGCCCACTCTCCTCCGCTCCTCCTCCAGCGCTCGCGTCAGCTGTTCAAACTGCACCTCCTGCTCCCTGACCGACTCCAGCAGAGCAGACGCACTCTCACACTGCTCCATACACTCACTGCACGGGCCCGAAAGACAGGGGGTCAACATCTCTCTCTCTCTCACACACACACAATGTATTGGCAAGGATCTCTCGATGCGACACGCATCACAATACAGGGGCCACGATTCAATATGTTGCGATACTGTAAACAAGGAGATATGTTGCGATTTCCAATTTGTAGAAAACTGTCATGGCAATGCAAACGTGTGGCGCCGCTGCAAAAAAATTTATAAAAAACGAATAATAAATTATAAACACTTATTTAAACTTGCTCAGGGACTGCAGATGGAAGTTAGCTTTAAGCTCGGAGGTTAATGCATTTTGTACATGGTCTCTTTTCAAAGAAATACTTTTTTTCCCTGTTAGTGTTATAGAAAATCTAAACAGTATCGCACAACGCAATATCACGATACTCATGTGTATCGATATTTTCTTACACACCTAGCGCACACACACACCTGGTACAAATCCAGGGTTTGACGTCTGACATCTTCACTGATTGCGAGAGTAAGATTTTTCTGACACTTGTTATCTGATGATCGGACCACTGTGGCGACTGTGTCAGAGATTTCTGGTCTCCATTGAAACCATTGATTGCCTCACACTCTCAAGAGGCAATTATGGCATGGGTGAAAAGATGCTTTGTTTCCTGGGAACACTTGGAGCCACTACTCCAACGATGGTAAACAATAGGCTGTTGGATGTGTGCGCACATGACTTGAAAATAGTATAAAAACACACTAGAAAATAGTATAAAAACACACTAGTCTGCCAGGAACACATAACAAGGCATCTTAGTTACACTTTCTCAAGATTTTTGCTTAATCAGCATGTTATTAAGAAGCATTTAACATTGAAATGAACAAAACACACACAATATCAGCATCTGGACAACCACACACAAGTCTCATTTGAGATAATGAATTTCTCCACATTAACGTGATGCTTTGTTTTTGATAAATGACAAATAGAATGAACATAATATTAACATTATAACTACTAAGACTCACTTACAGTGCACTAAATAGTCTACATCTCCAAGGAAGTATTCAACTATAATTACATTTCCTAACCCCATATACATAATATACATATATTTTAAACCTTTAATAACAAGCATGTTCACTGTTCCGGAGAGGGCCTGGGGGTCTTGTACAGATTTTAGTACAATGGCTTTAGCTCAATACTGACCCTATGACGTGAGCAAGCAACGGGCAAGAGTGTATTGAAAAGAGCACGGCTCCTGAACATCAGCGGCAGTATTGTGCTAAAACTATAGCCCACAGTGAAACAACACAGCCTTAATCAAATATTTATTGGTCGACACCTGCGTGTCCATCCTGAATACTGGATTAGTTGCCCTTTCGTACCAATGCCTAGGTCAGGGCTATGGGTTGTTATCAGGCTTCTAACGACCCATTATTAGAATCAGGTGTTGGAGCAGGGAGACATCTTAAACATGTAGGGCAGCGGCCCCCCAGGACTGGGATTAAATAGCCCTGCCCTAGGTCATCCCCTAGGGGGTTCCCAGAGGTACTGCAGGAGTCCTCCACATTATTTGATCCCAAGATTATTTCTGTGTCATAAAATATATAACATAAATACAACCCGTGCTATACATATATACACATCTCAATTATGTTAATGTATGTTATACATGGCACTATGGGTCGCCCTACACAGTGTTGGCCCGGCAACTAAATATTTTAACCATGTGTGAAAGGGGGTCCCTGTGCCGTATCAGCCAAGGGGTGCTTGGCCTGAAATAGGTTGAAGACCTGGCTGCCCTAGGTGAACAATTACACGTGCAGTGCTATACAGGGAAGACAGCAACACACACACACAGTATGGAACCATTTCTCTCTCTCACTCACACACAGTCAGACATTGCACAGATACACACCTGTACCTGTTGCTTGCGAGAGGTGGTGAGAGGTCACGCGCTAAGGCCAGAGGTTGAGCTCTAGCTGCAAGGGCTCATGGGTAGAGGGACCACTCAGACACCACCCTCAGAAACAGAGGGGACCGACAAGGGAGGTGCAGGCTGCAGAGAGAGAGAGAGAGAGAGAGAGAGAGAGAGAGAGAGAGAAGCATTTCAGAAAGCTGAAGGCACTGCAGTAAGAATACCAGACCGAAATGATAGTGTGGGTTACATTTAGGCCCGTCACAATAATTACTATAAAATCGACTTATCGTGAAATATATGGACACGTGTGTCAATAACTTCGCCTGTTGCCTTTACACGCATGTTGCTGACATGTATATATGCTCGCAGGCAGCGCTCCACACCCACAACAGGTGAAAGAAGTGTTCTTCAAGGTTTTAATAGCCCCCCTCCCCCAGACGACGATGCTAAAATGTACCATGTGTTATTTTTACCCCATCTAATGTTTATTTATAACACTTAGCCAAGCAATTAAATTGGTTTAACCAATCATAACAAACAACTGATGTCACATTACAATAGCGGAATATTGTTTACATGGTTATTTTTTTTACATACTATAATTTATCGCAATTATTTCTAGGACAATATATCATCGAACAAAAACAGTTATCGTGACAGGCCTAGTTAGGTCAATTCTACGAAAACAGAGCGTGCCATGGCCCCCAGACCTAACTATAGACAATTCACTAAAAGCCAGGGAAAAACCAAGAAAGCGAGAGGTGAAGGCAGACACAGACGCGACCGCTAAAAAGGCAAATGTCCTATCATCTGGCACCTCTAATCATTTCTGCCACTTCTAATAATTTCTGCCACTTCCAGTTTTCATCTGACTTCTGGTCTTACTTTCCCACAACCTTAATTTGTTCCCTCCCCTGCCGTGATTAATCTCTTCTCTGCTTTGCTACAGCAAGAGTTGTGAAACACATTGCTAAACATCAAAGGCAAACAAGCAGAGACTGGTGTGCTCTCCCAACCCCCCCCTCCCCTCTTATCTGCTGATAAACCCATTGTAGTGTTGAGGCACTGTCAGCTCTAGATAAAAGGTTACTGTGCCCAGACACTAACTGCCACACACACACACACACTCTCGTCTGACCGGTTGTACAAGACTGGAGAGGGGTGGCGACCAAATTTCACTACGGCTTCATCTTGGTTTTCCCAGCGTCTCTCTGTCTCAAGCTACCACGCACACGCACACACACACACACACACACACGTGTTTGTATGTAGTATTGTGCACGCCAACAAACAGCCCTGTGTGGGTTCATACCACAAACAAGGGCCTGCATTTAGAGTTGTGGCAGCAGGTGTGCGCATGTCAAAAGGTACAGTGTTAACAAGGCCCGATAATTGAATTTGGGAGGATGCGGGGGAGGATGGGGCAAAGGAAGAAGAGCAGGCGAGTCACTCAATCTAATCTACAGAGCTTAGATAAAGAGGAACGTCATACTGGCGGAAACGTGATGACGTGCTGGTTTAATTTCACGCTTAAAGCAAAGACTAATAACTTAAAACAGGCTCCTGCGCACGTTTGACAGCTCTTGTGGCCTCACGTACCCTGCGTGGAATTATTACTCATGACATTGATAGGGGTGTGTGTACTGTGGGACTAACACTAAAGGGAGGCAGGTGGGTTGGACGAGGTTTGATGAGAAACATGGGTGTGGTAGAACCGTACTGCAAGTGTGGGATCCCCCCCCCCCACCCACCCCCCACCCCCACCACACACACACACACACTTATCTTTTACATTAAGGTTAAACAGTTCAATGACCAAAGCCAGAATTAAAAAGGAAAATTAAAATAAACACTTTATAATTACAATTAAAAAACTATTTAATAGATGACTCATGTAGCATCTCACACACACAGACTGAGGACATTGTACATTCATACAACATTTGCATAGCCACTGTGGTGCCACAATGTCCCACCTGAGTAAAAACCACAAGCTGCTGTCATACCACATACAAATGCCCTTATATGGGCAAAGCCAAGACAGGGCTTTTGTGCTACAGCCAGGCAGGAGAACAGAGGCAGACCCAGTCAGAATAAAAGCAAACAAACGATGAAACAAGGAAACATAATGACACAGGCAGTGACAGAGGCAGGGCCACAGTAGTGGGGAGGGGGGGGGGGGGGGGTTAGTGACAGATAAGGAATAGGGTTTTAAATGCGGTAAAGGTCTTGCATTCCTATCTTCCTATCGTCGTCTCGGACCAACCCACCGATTCATGTGCGGTGCTCAACAATCACTGTGTTCTGTACACGATGGTTCCACCCATTGTTCTTTCAAGGAAATCTTTCTGGTCACAGCAACCCACAAACAAAGAAAACAAATAACTGTACACCACATCAAAGGGATGTCTTTCTCACTGTCCACGTCCACACAGAATTTGATCCCCCCACAAAAAATAAAAATACTATCTAGCTTCTCTTCCTTGCTCTCATACAAAGTAATTAGAGGCACAAATCAACACTGCACGAAGTATGGCTGCCACTAATAAACATAGTCGTCATTCATATACTCTATGTCGAGGCCACAAGTGTGATTATAAGCAGGGATATTTCTTGACGGGTGCACATGGGAATGCCATTCTCCGCGTGTTAATGTTTTCGCTGTCGAGCCCAACCACAGCCAGTGCAGGGAATTTGCAGCTGTCGGTACGGCAAGCTGGTGGAACAATGTGAAGTTTGTGCGGGTGAGTGCAGTGTGTGTGAGATAGATGGATGAGGCAGATTGTGGCTTTGTGTGCTTTTAACAAGTCTGCGCCCCTGCTCCAACCTGGGACCTCACTCCCGCACAACTCTGCCGTCCCTCTTCCACAGTTGTTTTGGCATCCAAGCCTATTCGGAAGTCAGCTGTGGGTTTCGGTGAACAATGAAAACACTGCCGTCCCGATTGTCCTTCCAGACACTTCCTGAGAAACAGGATGTTATGGATATTCAATCCGAGATCCGAGCAAATGTGTAAGCTTTCTGTCTTGGCATGTTTAGAGCAAATATTCTCTGAAGACACTGGGGAAGATCTAATAAATGACTACACACCCCTGTGATCTCCCTTATAGGATATATGCTTTGGTAAACCACTGAAGGTTGAGCTCCTCTTCCACCACATGTGTTGTGGTGAAAAATCCCCTATGGCCAGGCTACCACTTCCCCCATTAGCTAATACTCTTCCCCAACTAGTTCTCTGTTCTGCTTTTACAGAAACTCAGTGTTTTTTTTTGCTATCAGTCAAAGTTCCCATTATCTTCCATGTTTAGTCTTCCAAACAGCCTTGTGGACGATCCTCGTCTCCAATTTAACAAAATAAAAATGCGACTAATGATGTACAAGATAGCGACTGAGCATGAGCAGAATGAACCCTCCTCAGAGACAATGACATTCCTGGATTGAAATATTGCTAACATACTGGGGGGGGGGGGGGTGGTTGAAGGGAAGGGGGTCAGTGGATCATGTAGCCAACATGTAGCCTCCTAAATGTCAACTTGAGGTCAGATTCACACACACACACACACACACACCTGATCTGGCCGCCCTAACACACACGTCACATCACTCAGTAAGCATGACTAATTTAACCCTGTCAGATGTAAAACCCCACTCATAGTCAATAATGCTGTCTTTGTGGATTTTATTAGTCTACAGCTGCAATCCTCAGTCATCCAGTGTTGTATGACATGTAGGTTTTTTTAAGTCAGTTTAATGCCACGTTGGCTCAGAGTGTGGCTTGTAACAGGATTGAGATGTTAGCCCAATAATCCATTTACCTTTTAAACAGGTAGATTAACATGCATTGCACATAGGGCCTCTGAGGATTAACCTACACACCTCTAGGCATGCAAACAATTGCAGTGGCACCGTTACATCTACAATTTAACATCAATTGTAAGTACCAGACAGGTTGCCAGGAAAGGCCACCACACAACAACTGTGATTGGACTCGTGTAAACGCTTATTAGTGGTGGCACCTGCAGCACATCCAAGTGAATTACAAATAAATTGCCAAACAAATCCTTGACCCAATGACTGGTATGAATATACATGGCTGCTTGAAAACAATTTTTACAGAAGAAAAGCTAGTTCATGTATATATTAGTTATCCCAACCCAGCCCTTAACAAAAAACAAGTTTACACAAGACCCACCTAACAGGTTACTAGCTAAGAGACGAAGTTACAAGTCTGAGAAAACGAATTCAAGACCACCACCCTTCAACAAACTGAAATACACAAAATACAACAAACAGAGCAAACAAACAAAAAAGTAAGTTTCCTGGCAAATGCTTATTAAATCATTAGTAATCTAACTGGGCCCTCAGCATTGATAAAGTTTCATATAGCTAATTGTGTTGTCCTCACCAAACGGAATTGAAATGTTCCGCAAAATGAAATACATGAGGGTGGAGAATTCCTAGATGAAGCGATAACGGAACGAATGTTGTGCATAGAATACATAGCAAACGTAAGCTAACTATATGGTGCAGTCCCTAGCCACGAAAACAGTTGCCTGCAGTGTGGCTGGTCATAATAGCACACTCGATATAATGTACAACATGAACAAAAGGATAATGTCAAAATGATATCTCTTCTTCGGTTAACAGTAACATTACTAATAGCCGAAATATAAATATTAAAATGTAAATGACTAGTTGTCTGCTCGGAATTCGCGTGACCTGCTTTAGCAGTCCAGTTAGCATCACATTAACACATAACGTTAGCCGACTGAAAACCTAAACAGAGAGGCTAACTGTTAGCATTACTTTGGAAACGGCACTAGAGGCATATGAGCAACCCGAGATTAGCTCCAGGGATCTGGAGTTGGGTTTATCGTGCATTAAGATAAAAAAATTGTCTAGACTATTTTTTGTTTTTAAGATAAATACCCATCAACGTGTCATTTATCACAGTAGTTTCGGTGTATGTAAATAGTGCCACACAGTAAAATAATGCAATAGGCCTTTGATACTAATAACAGTCTACCAATCGAAAACAACTAAGCCCAGACTCCAGGCTAGACTTTAGGTGTAACGTTAGCTTCGCTGCTAACTATCTAGCTTACGTTAGCTTTGGAAGTCGTGCGGATCGGTGTCGAAGACCACTCCTTGCCAAACGCTGCAGTGCGATAGTTATCGCAAAAAACGTCGCTACAGTAAAAAATACCATTGATTTGCGATTGGGGGAGAACGTACTTACTTAAATGATTCACCCAGACCCCTTCTAATGTATTCCTCTAAATATGTCTGCTTTTCCCTTCCTTTCCTAGGTTCTCAGACAAGCTTCTTAGAAACGAGACAACATCGAGGTTTTCTATCAGAGAGGGCGGGATCAACACGCATAATACCGTAATTGCGGCGCAAGAAGAATTCCTATTGTCATACAGGTGTGTGTCACTAGTTGCGAAATATTCAATACATTAATGACAGTAATCTGTATTACCCGGACAGGAAGAATAAATCACTTTGCGTAGTGTATTAATCACATTGAAATTATAACCCATAGCCCTAAGCATCTGTCATTCATTCACATACACTCACGTGACACAGTAGTTATTAACGAATATCCTGTCACACAAAAACAACAATAGGTTGTTATTTTATTGTTATGTTAGTGATATTATAACTTCCACAATAGCCTACAATATCAGCCTATCACTTGATATTGTTCCTCTATTTTACTGTAAAATATTACATTTTATTACCACATATCATTTGATGTGTCATGAGTATGTCACACATCCTTAGCTCCATAAATGGGAATACAAAGTGGTGCAGACCGCACAACCCGACATAAGTCAGCCTTGACCTGTGTGTGT
>JAODLL010077383.1:3581-15999 GCA_026546735.1 Forbesichthys agassizii | reverse complement strand
TAATGTTGTGTTGATTTAATTAACCTAAACACATTGCTCATTGATAAAGACGCTCATATCGAAATTGTATTCCCTGACGGAAACGGATTGCGGTTTTTTTTACCGCAAGTAATAATGTTTTTATCTGGGTCAGTGATCAGTCATATCATACAAAAAAGGTATTGTTTTGTCCGTGATCAACACGTTCTCATTCCCAACTCGTCAAATATTGCAGCTTGGTCAATTGTCCATGCGTTAAAAAGCCATTGGCATTTTTGGATTAAGACTTCGGTCATTGACTGTTACGGCAAGGCTACGGAGTTACCACCGGTTTATTTATAGCTATATGGGCATGCAATTTCAGCGCAAGTATTAGCACTGGTTGTAGATAAATAATGAATATACTGTACAATCGACATGTAAAATGTATTTACCTGAAATCATAAAATTAAATACTTTCAGTTATATTTCGGTATACCCATACCGATGGTCGTGGCGGGGCGGGGTGGGCAGTAGTTTGTTATATTTAAAACAACAGTCACTGAAATCTGACTGTTTTTCGAGAGTTTTGGTTGCTATCATGCTATTCCACATAATTGATGTGGTATTTTCATTGGTCAACTACATTGCTTTGAGAAGTCAAGGAACTGTGTCAACAAGTGAAAAGTTGTATGAAATGACTCCTTTAAGATAAGCTACTTACTACTACTTTTCTCAAACTCTTAAGATAAAATATATGATTCATTATTACCTGGATACTGTAACTATGATATCATAGTTCTGTCCATCATAAAAATTGATGTCTTTGTACAATATACAGATGATACATTTAATGTTTTTATTGTATTGTGTTTCATTACACGGCATAATCATTTTTAAATATTATTTAGTGCTTTGAATGTAGTTTGGTGTACAATGAAATATAAAAATAAAAATGTCAAATCTACTTTATATACTGTAAACAGTTCTGTCTATCAACAGATGTTCAAACCAAAGAACTGTAATGGATGACCTTGTGTTATTTGAACTCATATCCAGGGTTTTTTATACTTTTTGCTTCCTGTGGTCATCAAAGAATTCTGTTGTTCCCACAGTCTGTTTCAAGTCAACTGCACCAGCGCGCTAGTGTGCACGCACACACACACACATGCACACGCAAACACCAAACCTGCATATTTTCTTCAAGAGATTCAGAGACATGAGTACACCAGGGAGAGTGCCTTTGAAATGTTTGCTTTGGTAGTATCTTATAAGAGAGCTTGCATATATAACCACATATGCCTCATGAATGCCACCAGACACCAAATACCTTGGGCAAGCTAATAATGGACCACATGGTAGATTCTAGTCATCTCCAGTTGAACAGCTTTCTGTCCCCTGACAGGCTCACAGTGATTGTGACATACCATACAGTATATACTCCAGGTTTTCTGGATGACACCAAGCTTTCTGTTAGTTTTACAACACTTGTTTGTGTTTTCAACTGATTGATGGTCAGGATCAACGTAAGGCCTGGTTAATGCAACAAGGTAGAGTACAACTTCTGCAGGGTTAAATAATGCTTTGACTCATCTAAAGAAACTATTATTATTGTTATTTAAATAATGTTAATTAGAGAACACATAGTTAAGTCGGTGGTGTATTGTTGCAGCCTTAACAAACTAGACAATATAACATTATATCCTTTACAAAACATTACAAATGATGGCTGAGACATGGCAAAATGTTGTCAAAAGAAATTACCTTATTTGGTATTGTACAATTCAGATATTCAAAATCAAATTCAGATATATTCTCATGCTCTCCTAAATGGTGGATAATACAAAGTCTCTCACTGTTGTCTAAAACAAGATGGGAATGTCATGTAGAGTGTAAAAGTAATACGCTATCAAACGTGATATTAGAGATGTGTTGCTTGAAGTCTCATGGATCTGAAGATGTAAAGTGAAACCAAGTCGCTTGCTAATGAAATGCAAAGCTTTGAATTTATACTATCAATGGTCATATGGGTTGATATTTTGTTTGCTGTGAACACTGTCAGTAAAACTCTCCAGTTGAGGGACATGCAGCTGGATGTGGCCTTGTTGCAACTTAATGGACTAATTGACTTCATGAAAAAATACAGACACCGGATTTGTGTCTGCAAAAGCCACTGCAACAGAGATTGCTTCTTATGTGGACACTGAACCTGTAATCAAAGCAACACAATGACAGAATCGCAAACAGGATGCAAACTCTAATGAATACAGTACTGTATACCCCAGACCCAAAGCAAACATATAACAGACTTATTTAATGTGATACTGGACCAGGCCCTCACTGTGCTGCATACTCATTTTAAACAAATGCAAACAAATGAGTTTGCCAAATTTTTTGGATTTCTTTTTAATCTAACAAAAATTTGTAATATGAAGGACACTGACCTTCAAAGACAGTGTACAAGACTGAATGATGCTCTGAGCACGTCAGAATCTCAGGACATAAATGCACTGGATCTCTTCCACGAGTTGAGAATACTTCAGTAGGTAATTCCAAAGGGAACAACAACAGCACTTCAAACACGGTTTCCTTAAAAGCATAGAAGGATCCTTCCCCAACTGCGAGATTGCACTAAGGATCCTACTGACTATCCCAGTAACAGTGGCATCACGCGACCTAAGCTTTTCAAAATGTAAACTAATTAAAAACAATTTGCACACCACCATGTCACAGGACAGACTGTGTGGGCTCGCTCATCTCTCTATTGAAAAGGATGTTGAATTTATTGCTGAGTTTGCAGCCAAAAAGTCAAGGAAAGTTACAGTACTTTTAAATCATCTACAGTAAGTGTGTGTGGTGAGTCCATCACATTTGTGTGGTTTTATGTTGTTTATTTCTCCTTTAAAATATAGGTAGCCAATTATTATTGCTTATAGGCCTATTTGTTCTAAATGTATTGCCTATGCTACCATGTCGTACTAAAGCCCGTGACCATTGGATGTGTGTTTTTGCCAGTCTAAATCAGAAGTCATTAAATGTTGAGCATGCCTAAATAATGTCACAGCTGCACTCTTTTGAGGTTTTATTTTTATTATTTCATGTCTTTTTACTGTGATATCATCACAATATGAAATGTTCTATTCTAATGCAAATATGATACCTTTCAAAAATAACCATTATCAAAAATGCTGTGACTGTGTCAAGTTAAAGGTATAGCAAGCTAATACACTTAATAACTAAATATCTATTTGCTGTCCACTAGCTGCCTATATTCTGTGCGTGATGAAAAATGATCTGGTGTTTCTACACAGTCCTGGCTTTGTAAAAAGGAACACAAACAAAAGTGGTGCAGAGTGCACCACAGAACAATATATTAGCCTTTGCAATGGGTTTCCAATATCCAGGTCAGAGCCTCTATAAAAGAAGCCAATGGCATTGAAAGTATACTTGTTTCTGTTTTGATTGAGTTCAGATATCAACAAGCTTTCTCCAGAATGAATATACATTTAAATAAATAATATGAAAAATAAAACAATACCAATAACAAAACATTAGGACCTTCTGTAAACAATCACTGACATTGAAATAAGTAGGCTAATAGAGTAGGGTTGGGCCGATATCATGAACCCTGCCACACACTATAATTCCAGTGTGCACCTTGATTGGCGCTGATTGACAATCAGCCAATCAGTCTAAATTTAGCCGATTATGCTTGGATAATGCACGGATGCAGCATACTTGAACAGCAGCTGGGTGAGACGGGAGAAGGGCCCCATTCTAGTCTTCGCCTGGGGCCCCCAAAACACTAAATCCGCCCCTGTCCCTGGTCCCTCTCAACCACCCAATGAGTCCAACATACACAGGGACACAGACAAAGTGCTCCAACTCACTGACCTGTGTGTGCTGTGATGAGAGGGCCAGTGACTGAAGGCTTCATTGAGAGCAGAATGTGACCAGTGATCAGTGAAGCGTTTTCATTACTCACCAGATTTGGAAGCAGTTGGTCTCTTCCTCATGATTCAAAAACCCTTTCAACTCATGGCAATATATATTCTTCTGAATTAATCTTTCATAGTTTTTTTTTTAAGCGCAAATGCCATGAAAAATGCAGACCACACTGACTACTGTCCTATACAATCTTTCAGACACAACGGCGTGAAGTACAACACAAATATTTTTACTTGGAAAAGTACAAATCCAAAAATACCAAGGCTGAGGTCTGTGTTTCCTCACAGTTGGCCCTCAATTTGTAATCACACGTAAAGAACACGAAACAAACCCTTGGGACACCGCAAAGATGAGACGTCCCTTCAAAGTCAGACTATTTTCCATGTAGAACATCTCCAGGAAACAGAGCAACGCCCCACACCTGACCATCAGAGAGAAACCTACATGTGTTTCCATTACTGAAATGTTCCCCAAGACTGTCATTTGTTAGGCCAAGCGTGTGCCTAACTGCAAGGCAAAACCTTTTCATCTGGGAGCGATGAACTTCATCCCTAATCGTTGATTACTACTGTCAGTAAAGATTAAATGTGCAATAAAAATATACACTTCCACTACCTGTTAATTTGTGGGCTTTTAATCCATAGGAAATTCTCTTAAACAATAAAGCAACCATACTATTGCTGGTTGGTTGGACATAGTCCAACCACAAAAAGTGAAAGGCAGTGGTTGTACACTAAATCCTATTTTGTTCCCATTCTATCAACATGTTTTTCCTACAATCAAAGTGAACCAGACCAGCAAGTCATTTTGGGGTGCATTTTCATGAGATTACCTGCTGTCGCTGGCTGAGGACAAGAGGAAAGTGGACATAAATGGAAAACTCCTCAGGAATGGTGATTATGGCCGGCGAATTGAAACCAGCCAGGGGGAAACCAGATCTGAGTGCGTGAGAAGCATTACGGTAGTTAAGGAGAATAAAAACCTTGCCTTGACCCATCATTCCTGTTTTCTCTCGTCCTTCCCCACCAACATGGAACATTAAAGTGGAGATGAATCAGGAGTCTGTAAAACAGAGGAATAACCCTTTGAACCTTCAATGGCAAAGAACTGGAGAGAACAGCAGGGAGAAAATAGCCTGAGGAAGAAGGGGAACCATTTGAAACAGTATTACGTTGTTAATCACGCCCATCACCCAATGTCGACTCTTAAGATGTGGGCGGAGAGCTACAGTGCTAGAAGCCATTACTGAAGAAACCAGTTACCAAGGACTCCCTTCTGTGTCTCCCTTCCTTCTGACCAATCACCACCCAGGTGCCTCACCTCTCCTAGTACATTATTAAATTAAAGGAGAAGATTTATACCCTGGTGCCAAAGCAACAGCTTTAGTCCGATTTAGAATCAGTTATCCCATCAGAGGGCTGTGAGCCAGTGGTTTGATTGATAGCGCCAGGGCAGTGAGGCTGTATACAGTTACACACGGTTGCCTTACATCGTTAATTCAACAGGGAATAGCATTATAGAGTCTAAAGCCAGCAATAATGTGTGGCGGGTAAACAATTCCCCCGACAACAATGAAGGGAGATGGAAGTGAGGTCGGAGGTTCCTCTTGAGAAGACCGTTAAGACTAACTGTAGAATGCCCCAACGTGGACTTATTGAGTTTTGTATAGCAGTCTAGTTATGGGTCCCCTGTCTCCTCTCAAACAGACTGGGGTCTGGCTTACCTTCTACTCATATTGTTTTGGTGCTTGTCTCCAGATGTGCAACTGCACAGCAGTATACACGTTCTCAATTCCCAAAATACATATGTACGCACTCACTCGCTCACTCACTCACACACTCACTCGCTCACTCACTCACTCGCTCACTCAAGAATATTTTCAGGCAGGAAAACAGGATACTGCTTTTATCGCTAGATGATGTTTTGATTTTCTGGGTTCCTGAATGGATGCTGCATACACTGTGGAGAATCATCAAAGGACTAGAGCAACACATGCATGCAAAGGTGGAGGTTTCGGTTTCCCTCAGGCTCTATTGCTCAATTTCATGTTTTTGAACGGTCGATGGTCCATTATTTTTGAAAATAGAGGAACTTCAGTCCTTGACGAAAGGTCCAGGCCCAATTTTGTGATTGAAATGGGAGCCGTCCGAATTTGAAACACATGATCTCAAAGCACTTAACTTAGTGCTGCTAAGAAACACATAAGAATCATTGGGACACAATGGACATATTGAGGCCATGTTTACTAGCTGCAAAGTGTGTGCTGTGTTATAGTGAGCCTCTCTGACATACCCGTTGCCCTCTGCACTTTGACAAAACATTGTGACATCGCCAAGACATCAGAGAAGTCAATCAATCGTCATCCTGCACGGATATCCACTATCATAACAGTAGCTAATCAAGAAATGAAAGGAGACTCCTCATTTGTTCACATTTGCAGTAAAAAGGAGAGGGAGGTACTGCAGTTTGTAAGAAAAGGAAATTGCCAATAATGAAAATGTGGAAAACTTTCGTTCAAAATATGGAGAATATATTTTGAGGTTGGCCGCAGAATCCAGATGGGTGTAATGGTTTCACGTGAGACCGATTTTCACAATATTGGTAGTAATGGGATCAAACACTTACCACAGTCACAATGATTTGATTTGAGAGGAAAAGTCTGTTTTGTTTCTGACACAGAAAATGGACATGCACATAGCTTATGTTGATACACACATGTCTGAGGGATTATATACTGTAGTAGTAAAATATTGATTGAAAGATTGTATCTAGTAAAATCAGATTACTTTTCTATACAATTGCAGTTTGACACGTGGCAGTCTTATTTTCTCAATGTATTTGACAATATAAACTCTATTAATCTATTGATTTACCGCCATAGTATACATTGCCCTAAAAAAGGTGAAAACCCTAGACTAGGTAGTACAGTATATCAAGCCATATGATTTACAGAGAGTATTTGAGAGTCAACACTATATTGATTAATAGGTCACAGTCTGGGCAACCTGCCAATCACTTGCCTCCACAGGTCTGCTTTTTTTTTAAGCTATAACAGAAAGCAGCTGTGGTGACTGCATGGATGTGGGCTGATTCACGTGAGATTCCATATTTGAAGTCATCTTCATAACTGTAACAGGATTAAGTGAGGTGCGTACAAGCGCTGTCGATTGAGAACGAAGTGTGAATCAGCAGCTGTTAAACAGCAATTAACAACATAAGACCACTAAAGGTACACTAGCTGCATTTACATGGACCCTATTATTTAGATTGGAATCGGGTTAAGAGCCTAACCCCAAAGGAAATGCTGGCGTGGAAACACCACGATTGGAAGAGAAACAGCCAATCCGATCGAAATTTAATTCCGAAGAAGAAAGGTTGTATAACATGTTCCATGACCCGATTGAAAGAATAATTCTACTATAAAAACAGTTAAACCCAATTACTTCCTGGTTGCGTTCTAATGTGCATGCCATATTTTACTTTTTTTGTGGTAAACTAGTCTGCACAGCCACTGTATAATGGATGTAAAATTATAAGAACGGTACAAAGGCTGGACAAATCAACTGCTATGTGCGCAAATAAGTAAATGGAATTTTGTACAGTGACTTCATCTGGAGACATGCATTTCTCTAAGAGTCACACAAATAGCTTCAATCTCTACACCTACAACTAGAAGCTAGCCGGTTTTAACATTTGCTAGCGGGACACGTTATGATTTATATTATGAGCTAGATAATGTGTGCATGTTTAACATAAATTCCAATAAGTTGCAACAGCGCACCAGACCCGATTAGGTGACACCCATGTAAACAGGTAACCCGAAACAGTCAAAAGTAAACATTCCATCTGGAAAGACTAGTGTCAAAGACACACTACATCTATGCCTGTCTCAACCACCAACAACTTCAGCTCCACTCCCTAGATCACCTTCTGCTGTTTAAGATGTTGCTCTTGCTCTGTGCACACACACACACCTGTAACCGGTTTACTAATCAGACCTAATCACTGAACACCTGTCCTTACACTATAATTCTCCCACCAGTTTACCCCTCACTGCTTTACTCTCACTGCAGTGTCTTATTAGTTTCTCTACTGCCTAAGCATTTCATGTCCGGTTACAGTACATAAGCTCTATTCTGTCTTCCCCATTGTTCTGCCTCGTTCCATGTTCCCTCCCTGTGTCCTCCCAGCCAATGTCCTTCCTGGAGTCTGACCCTGGCCTGTTCCTTCGTTTTGGATTCGTACATTCCCTTGTATGCCTTGGAAATTATAACCTTACCCCTCGCCTATCTCTGCGTGCCTTTTGAATAATCATCTCCCAATTTAGTTTTCACACATTCCGCGTTCCCTGACAATTTAAAGCTGACAGATGCCACCAACACATCTCTCACTAACCCAAAAGTATACAGTATACCCAAACAAGACTACAGGTGAAATGAATGACACTTATTACTGAATGAAAATCTGCTTCGTACAGTAGCTGGGGGGCGCTGTGATTTGAACACTAACAAGAATGAAAGCACACATATACTGATATTACACTAATACACGAGGAGAATGAATGTATACTTGAGTCTAAGACAATACTATTACAAATCATGGACTACATTGGTCTGTGATTTTACCATGCAAGAAAATATGTTTTTAACCAACGACGGATTAACATCACAAAAGTATTTTGAATGGTGTAGCCTGTGTGAATGCATCTGTATTATCTCAAATAAGAAAGAAACACAAACAATACTTCAGGGTATATTATTAAATTAGTATGATGCAGCAGATCAGTTGGGTAGATAATGCAGATGTTTTGCATGTGAAAGGTGCTGTAAATAATGTAAATAGAGAACGTGACCCGGTGTTGACAGTAGGGAAAAGCGAAACCTCCCCTACCTCCCTCTACCCTGCTTAGAGAGCTAGCATAGCGTAGATTCCAGGGGTGATGCAGGGAATGTGTCCCCCTTAATTTTTATAAGAAGTGTATTTGTCTACCCCAATAAAAACATGAAAGACTAGTAGAATAGGTTATGGTCAAAATGTGTAGTAGACTATTATTGTTTTAAGTCAGCTGTTTCAGCCTGCATATTTACTCCCCCCCCAAAATAGGGGGACAGGCAAGTAGGTTAAATCATGTTGAACAATATGAAATACTGTAGGCCTATATGCCTACCAGAGACATACTTTAATGCAAAAAAGCATAGGCATAGTTTGGGGGGGTATGCAGGGGACATGTCCCACTCCATATTTACAAGTGTATTTGTCCCCCCCCCCCCAATAAAAACATGAAAGACGAGCTACAAAAAGGAATTTAGTTTTTGACGATATCGGGGTAGTAGTGCATGCATATTAAAGGGCTCATTGAACATTGAACATAGCCGTAACCTAAGATAGAATAGGTCTACTACTCTATTGGTCATATTGGATGTTTGAATATGCACATTATGCACCCCAGCCACATGGCCTTATGCAGGCATATGGAACTGATGCACTATACCCGCAACCTTCAACTGCTACAAGCTCTGGTAAGAGTAAGGAGACGGGGAAGAGATGGGGGAGAAGACAGGTAAGGACGTTATGCTGACGGAGTGCTATAGCCGACAATTCCGTGGTTTTGACTTCAACAAAGTCTTGTTCTCCAGTAGTAGGAGGTTCTGGACAAAATGTGTAGTAGACTAAAATTGTTTTAAATCAGTTTATCCTACAGTAGATTATCTTAAAACACAGATGATTTGAATATGCAGAAAGTTTTTAACATGAGCTACATTATTACAGTAAAGTCCAGGGGTTAATTTATTTATTTATCATGTACTTCCCCCAGGAGGACTGAAGAGTAGGCTAAATCATGCCTATGTGTGTTGAGGCCTAAAGCATGTTTGAAAAACCTTTACTGCATTATATTCCATATATTTGTAATTGTGCCAGGGTGTTTTCCTTGCACCGACCAAGACATACAATGTCTGACAGACAACACCAACAGTAGCCACTGTAACAAAATCACAAAGTCCAAAAGCAATGAACTTACAGTTTGGTGCTGTGTAGTAGCGACATTTTGGTGAAAATGTCTAAATAATTTGAAATAATTTGAAAACAATTTGCACGTGATGGACATAATTTTACATTGTATCCACATTAAACACAACAAGAAAATCAAATAAAAAATAGCATCATACAATACTGTATTTTATCTACCAACTCATAATTTCTACTATAATACAGTATATTATTACTAAGATACAATACTTATTTAAGAAATGCTATAGGATTCAAACCTGTATGTATATTTAATTTATACGGACTCATTGCTTATTTAAACCATCTAAATTGTTCGATTTGTTTAACATTCAGCATGTGTCACTATTGTAACAGCGGCAGCACAAATGTGAGAGTATGTGAATGGTAAATGTTTTTGTACGGGGAGGGGGGCAGGGTACAAAAGCCAGACAAGGCCGACGCTTTTCTAGGACTGTTGTAAAAACAGCAGGCCTGTGTCGGCTGATATGTCAAACGGTTGGCGCTGACACAGTGACAGAAAAGTGTGGTGGGAACCCCTGTTGTTTTCCTTGAACTTGTTGTAGAAGTTTGATGAGTTTTGTCGACAGGACTGCAGGTGTGAGAGAAGAACACTGTAAAATGTCCCATCTGAAAACTGAAAACGTGAGGAGCCATGATTGCTTATTCGACTTCAAGTTGTACTATTTTGTGTTTCCAAATCATATGCCAAGTTTAGTGTTGCATCCGGTGGTCAAACTGAGTGAAAAGAGACAAAAGATTGTTGGTAAGATATCACATGCCATTCTTATTCAACTTTCATGCCATTCTTGTCCTACTCACATGCGTATGCAGTCTTATATTAACAGAAATGTCATGGCTTTTTTGGACTGGCTCAGGATGCACCGTCAGAATTAACCATTTGGTTCATCTGAATTGTTTTCATCTCTGTGTGTAGTTTATTCCAGAACATATGTTTGGTTCTGAGTGCTGTTTGAAGGCAGATGTAGTTCATGGCTGCACCCTTTCAACAAACTGCCTCTTGATAATTGGCCATCACTCTAGAGTTGAAAGACGTGCAGTCCAGAGGGCAACTACTATTCTCTGGAAACAATCACGGAGTTAGTAGGCTGGCAGGACTTCTCATCATTGGTATACATTGCTCCTACTGGTGATCTTCTCTGAGGAAGATAAACTCTGACATAAGAAAATGGCTGCCACTCGAAATGCAATTCAATCTTGTAACCCTAGTATTGTTGAAATCCACATTTAATTCCCCTTGCACACTTTTTAAGACTTAAAATGATCAATGTTGTTTAACGTAGTTAGATCACACTTTTTAAATTGTGTTAACGTGTGTTACTAAGCCATAGTTGTCACAGGCATATTGTGTGTTTGTGGCCACTGGGAGGCAGAGGAGAGTTCCACACACCTCAAATAGCTGTGTCTCCATGGAGAGTGGGGACGTGTGCATCAATCATGTGCACGTATGTTCCATGCAATGACATGATGCAGTCACATGATGCAATCACATGATATAAATACCTTTTTAATATACTATGCCTTCAAATATTAACATTGCCTACGATATGAGAAATATATAAATCCAAAACAATAGCTCCTACAAATGTTTTACATTTTGTGTAAAGCAACACTATACAGTATGTTGATCAAACATTATTTGCAAACCAGGTGGTAATATGTATTGTTTCTCCCCAGCTTTAGGGCTGCATGTTTTGGCCTGTGAAGCCATATTAGGTGACCTTCAAAAAGTGACTCCATAATTACAATAGAACAGGGAAGGTATGCAGAGTAACCTCCCTTCATCTCAGACCAGACCCAAACGTCACAGAGGAGAAATAATAATAACAAGTGACACGTCTACCGCTGACTGGCAACTGGCTCCAGATGGAGGGAGCATATCATTACTGTTTTATTGGGAGATATCAAAACAGAAAGACACATTGGTGGAGCCCTTCTCTCTCCTGCAGTACCCACCCTTTGAAACTGTCCGGGAAACCTGTAAAGAATATATATAAATAACTCACACATATTAGAGCTGACATTTCTTGTCTTCTGTTTCGATTCCTTCCTCCTTGTTCTCAGGAAGACTGGGGTTGACCTGGGAGATGGTCTTATGAGTAATGTACCGAGGTGTTGAGGGAGGCAGAGGAGAGCAAGAAACCAAGCTAGGCAGGCAAGGAAACTGTAAATCACACACACATATGAGCAGACTGCAACTAACTGCGGCCTCCAGTAAGAAGCTGGCCATAGAGCCCCAGACGTGCATAACTTTTAATTAAAACACATAGCCGGAGGCAGAAAACACCACCAACCGCCTCCTTCCTTATAGAGTCTAGCTGCAAACATGGCGCTGACTCATACCTGATAGTCAAAGCAGAGCATATACCTGAGACAACTCAGTTGACTTTCAGTGTTGCCACCTTGACAGGCAGTGCTCCCTGCGTTCAGGTCAAGCTCTTACTGTGAGTGAACGTGGGGGGGGGGGGGGGGGGGGGGGGGGGGG